>JAFHBW010000262.1:0-36060 GCA_019022765.1 Westerdykella sp. P71 | reverse complement strand
GCAGCGGAGGGGGGAGGTGAGGCGAGGACGGGGACGGGGGAGAGGTCGACGAATGCGGGTGGGGTTAGGGTGAGGACGTTGGCGGATCGGGAGCAGAGGGAGGGGAGGAGGCAGGAGTTTTATAATGGGAATCAGGTGAGTCCTTTCCCTTTTGTCCATTTGTCCTCTTGTCCATGGAAAGGAGAGCGAGGTGGAGAATTTGCTGGGACGATTGCTGACTTTTGCCGTTGTAGTTGAGCTTCGAACCCAACGAGGATGACCCGGGGAATCGGAGATGAAATTACCTCGTTGGATGGATACATGACTTTAGCTTTGGATTTAGGATTCGGATCGGAAGGCATGTCTTGTAAGATGCTTGTAACGATCTACAGGAGAGCGGCGGGGATATATGAGCGACTGTTTACGAATGATGATTTTCCACCGTCTTTTCCACACGCACTTCTGCCGTCTCCGTGGAGACTTCTGTTGAGTTATACACGGTTGATATAATCTCAGCAATAGGGAAGAGCTGGAGGTGGGCTCTCAATGCTGAGTGTTCTGAGCTCTGGCACGTGTTGTTCCCGTGACCAGGTGAACAGGGGAGACTGGAGGACGACTAGAGATGGTTGTAAGGACATGGAGAACCGGCGAGAGGCGAGAGTACGAGTCCGTGGGGTGCACCCGTAGCGTTGCACCGGCTCCGTGGTGAGTTTTTCGCGGCAGGGAGCGGTTCTCTCGGCGTCCTGTTCTTCTCTTACTTGCCCAGAGTGCCATGCCACTCTATACTTCACTTCACTTCACTTCACTCCACTCCCTCCTCAACCTTCCCACGCCTTTTCTCCCTGAGAACTGCCGTCAACTTCAAACACCATCGACCATCAAACTCTCCTGGCTTATTCGCTGTCATCCTCGCTTCCTCCTATCCTCTCGACTCGACCACAAAACCGTAATGCAGTTCCCAATCCTCCACCTCCTCGGCATCGCCCTGCTCACCACGCTCTCCCTCAACCAGGATACCACACCAGGCATCTCCAACGACAGTAATTGGCGCCGCCCAACCCCCTCCTCCTCCCCCAACTCCGTCCGCGGCCCCTGCCCCGTGCTCAACGCCCTCGCCAACCACGCCTACCTCCCAGAGTCCGGCACAAACATCACCCTCCCCGTAATCATCTCATCCCTAACCACGCACCTCAACGTCTCCATCGACCTCGCCACCGCGCTGGGCGCCGCCGGTCTGCGCCTCTCATCCAACCCAGCGTCCGGCACGTTCTCGCTGCGGGATTTGGCACGCCACAATGCGATTGAGCATGATGGGAGTTTGTCGCGCAGGGATGTGGGACCGGATGGGAAGGGGGATAGTGTGGGGTTCGATGGGGAGGTTTTCGGGGAATTTTTGAGGGGGATGGGGTTGAAGTGGGATGAGCGGGTGGGTGCGGTGAGTGTGGTTATGGGGGCGGCTGGGAGATGGTATGTTTCTGATTTCTTTCATATTTTGATTTTTCGCTTCCCTTGAGATTTATACCATCTTCACTTCCCTCTCGAACTTCACGGTCTTTTTTTTCTTTATATTCCCCCCCATTACCACCACATTCAAATCACCCCCGAATACTGGGACCCATACCGAAGACTAACTCCTCCTAGGTCCCGCATCCAATGCTCCAAAGCGCAAAACCCAAGCTTCACCTACTCGGCCGTCAACCGCTTCAATTCCTACGCCGAGCTCTCGACGCTCCTGCTGCTGTTCCGCGACCCGAGCGACGAGGTGGGTCGCACGAGCCGGTTAGACTGGATCAGGATGTTGTTCGGTATGTGGGTTCTTTCCCTAGAGTTTTCTTTCCTCTTATCCTCTGCACGTGTTCAGCTTTCCGGTACGAGTTTCTAGGACAGCGTTTGCTGACACCAAACAGAGCAAGAACGCCTCCCCTACTCGCTGAACTGGAGCCCCGCCACCCCCATCAATGGTGTGAGCGTCGCGAATGAGGTGCTTGCGGTGGCGATGGCGACGCCGGAGAAGGAGGCGGATCTCGTGGTGCCGAATGGTACTGGTGGTGGAGAGGGAATGGGAGTGGTTGCGGATATGGGGATGGGGGTGGGAGTGCATGGGGTGGACGTTGCGAAGTTTCTCATGTAGACTTTGGTGGATCGTGAGGGATGCGGAAGGCTGGGCGTGGCTGGATGGGATTTCCACGTGGATTGGGATGGGATGTGGAGCAAGGTCGGTGAAACGGGGTAGGAGCAGACTCGGTCAATGCAGATAGGGTATGAATGGCACAAGCCCCCATAGTTCGTGACTCACGACTGTAAATGTATAAACTCAACCATGCCATATCTAGGGTGCTACGGAGGGTAACATAGCCGAAGGCTTTTGGACATGACTTTAAGTGAAACCCGATGAAGTGATGATGTTCCGAGTAAGCGAAGAGATCCATAGACAGACAATAACAAACAATAAACCATTACACGAACTGTGGAAGAGGTTGTGCTTCCGCCTGCGGGAGCCTAGAACAATGAACTTCTTCCCGAAGTAGAGTAATTGGTGTAGTTTCCCTTCTTTTGGATCCTGCGTTTGCACTCATTATTCCCGCCCTGCGACGTGACCCACACTGCCCCATTATTTCCTCCCAAACATACCTTCTCTTTATAACCCCCCAAAACACAAAATCTATCAGAGTAAGTGGAGCCGCTGGTATGTCTGGATCCTTCGTGGTCTAGTGGGCTTGTCGTGTAACCCGTTGTCCCAATCGGGACTCGGGTTGCTACCAGTGGGGTGCCATGTCAGTGTATTATATATACGTGGTGGCACTGGGCGACAAGGTTAAATTTTTGCCACCTATAGGTGGTGGGTTCGATTCAGGGACAGTTGAGTCTTTTTGTATTTTTTGCTTTTTCGCGGCATGTGTGGTGAGGACACGGAAGGGGGGTTGGTGATGCACCGGTGAAAGGGAATGTGAAGTGAGGGGCCTGCGTCTTTGCTTTTTCTATCATAGATTCATACATAAAAAATGTCTTCAAAGGCGTGCGCTAATCGCATTCGCCGACACTCCGGCGAAGTTGTTTTCGAAGTCCTCTCCCGCAAGTATAGAAGGCACCAGCTCACTGAGCGGAGCTATAGGACCAACGGTCGGTGCAGCAGCCTGACTCGCCTCATCCGTACCATTGATCAATTGAACCAGCTTCATAACCTCCGCCTTCTGCCGCGGAACGACATGGCCGTCGCGAAAATCCATTGTTTTCGTCCTATCCCGCGCGCACATGCTCGCGACTCGTCTCCCATCCTTGTACCATAGATCTCTGATCCCAGAAGCATGGACGGTATACCCGGGGAATTTTCCGTCCTCCCGACCCAACGCTCTCGACAACATACCCATGATCTTCTCCATCTCGTCGATCTGCGCAACGTTGCCCGTCGTACTGGCAGCAATGGCGACGGAGAAGCGAAGGTTTTCCCAAACGGACCCATCCACCAACTTCAGCGCATGCATGGCCAGCGAAATCAGTGCGCCCTGGCTGAACCCCAGGAACGCCACCACCTCGCTGGGCTTGATATCCCGGTCATCGAGCTGTTCACGGATACATCTCTCCACTTCCAACAGCTCGGCAAGACGCAGTGACGGAGGCAGGCCGGGGGCTACCCATCTGTAGTACCCAGGCATGTCTGCGAAGAGGGGGAGGACGCCGGGTCCCGGTGCGCTGGGGATGGGGCCATCGAGGAAGACGAGATTGTACTTTTTGGATAGCTCCTTGGCGAGGAGGTGTGTTTGTATGCTGAAGATGGTGGACGAGCTGCCGGAGCCGTGGAGCATTGCTATCACGGGCTTTTTGGGTTTGGGTTGTCTCACGTTGCGGAGCATGATGGGCAACAGTGGGAATTCCGCCCTGGGGATCAGAGACTAGGATTGGAAAAAGTCCAGACGAATAAGAAGTCGAGGCTGGAAATAGAGTATTCTTTAAAGTTGGCTTTGAAACTCGCCTTCTTGATATATCCGTCCATTTAGCTGGCTTTGGTAGTTACCTTCCAATTCCGTAGGGGGGCAGACATGGCTGAGTATGACGTCGACGTGACTAGACTAGACAGAGTCTCTCCACAAGCGTGACTACGTATGAGACCACACAGTCGTGGATTACACCGTAGGCTGCTGGGATACGAATGTAAGCCAATGCTGACAGTCATCGAAACGGCTTGTAGGGTATTGACAGCCTCAGCGTCTGACGGGGTGCTGACGGCTCCCATTGGCTTCCGTAAACAGGCTGACGCCCTGCGCCTTACCATCACTTGGAAAAATAGTCCTTTATGGTGAGAACAACAATTTGTAATAAGTTGCAAGTCGGTGGACTTTGATGAAGTTGGGGTGAATCGAGGCTTAGTAAGCTGGACGTGTCTGCCAAGACAGTGTCAGGGGTTCGTTCTCGCGTGGACGTACGCGTACATGAACGTTCACTTTCGTCTCAACACTCCGCCGCCACATCCAACACGAATCCGCCTGACAGTCCGATCCTATAGAATTACTGCGTTACGCTTGGCATCTCACTTTGAAGAGCGGAAAAGCATCAGATCAAAATACTAACTGACTGCGTAATCTCATCATGTACAGCGAGTTAACGTCGATTCGAAACACACTCCATAGAGGTCAGCTTTCCTCCTTGTTCTCGATTCTATTGGGCTGTAGATCATGTAGCATCCCATTTGGGAATATGCAGCCTTCTCTCTCATACTATATAATCTTTAGGTTCCATTCCTATCTTCCTCATTTGTTACCACACCGCCCTGCTGCCAACGGTTTATCGCACTTTGGGGATCTTGCAGATTCACCGTTGTACAGCTTTCTCTTCTGTCACCTCCATACACGATAGCTTCAATTGTGTTTGCTCCTTAGTTCATATTCCTCTATACCCTCCATCCATCAACTACACAACTTCACATCAGTCCACACAATGCCTTACGTAAACGAGCCCATTGCCGTCATTGGAAGCGGTTGCCGCTTTCCTGGCGGTTCGTCGAGTCCGTCGAAACTCTGGGATCTGCTCAAGGAACCTCGTGATGTTCAGAGCAAGATCGATCGCTTCAAGGCCGAGAACTTCTACAACGAAGACGGGCATTACCACGGCGCCAGCAACGTCTTGTCCGCCTACCTTCTCTCTGAGGACACTCGCCTCTTCGATGCTCAGTTTTTCAACATCCCGATGAGCGAGGCGGAAGCTATCGACCCACAGCAACGGCTCCTCATGGAAACCGTATACGAGTCGCTAGAGACTGCTGGAATCAGTGTTGGCTCGCTTTCTGGTTCCAACACTGCTGTCTTTGTCGGCGTCATGTGCGACGACTTTTCGCAAATAGGTACGTACATCACCCCCTATTGTGTCTTGGTTCGTCCTGCTAAATTTCTCAAGTCTATGGTGACTCCGAGAATGTCCCCACGTATGCGGCGACCGGGTCTGCTCGCAGCATACTTTCCAACCGCGTCTCCTACTTCTTCAACTGGCATGGTCCCTCTATGACCATTGATACCGCTTGCTCGAGCAGTCTTGTTGCCGTACATCAGGCTGTCCAAGTCCTAAGAAGCGGCGAGGCCCCAGTTGCCGTTGCCGCTGGAACGAATCTTATTTTTGGCCCTACCATGTTTGTTGCGGAGAGCAACTTGAATATGCTCTCCAAGGACGGCCGCTCGCGGATGTGGGATGCTGGCGCCAATGGCTATGCCCGAGGGGAGGGTGTCGGTTCCCTGGTCCTAAAGACACTCTCCGCTGCCTTGCGCGACGGTGACCATATCGAGTATATTATTCGTGAGACGGGTATTAATCAAGACGGGAAGACACCAGGCATTACTATGCGTAAGTCGTGATGCCTTGCAAGCAGCTGAAGACTGCATGATAACAAGTTCAACAGCTAGCCCCGATGCTCAAGCAGCTCTTATCCGGGACACATATGCACGGGCCGGCTTGGATCTGCACAAGCGCAGTGAGCGATGCCAGTATTTCGAGGCTCATGGTACCGGCACACCCGCAGGTGACCCTCAGGAGGCTGGTGCTATCTACAGGGCCTTCTTCGCTGGAAAGCCCGCAGACACTGCTGCCGAAGAAGGATTTGAAGATGAGGACATACTCTATGTCGGATCCATTAAGACAATCATCGGCCACACCGAAGGTACCGCCGGAATTGCCGGACTGATGAAGGCATCTCTCGCCATACAGAATCGGACCATTCCGCCGAACATGCTCTTCACCAAACTGAACCCAGCACTTGAGCCTTATTACGGCAATCTTAACGTTCCAGTGCAGGTCCGGGAATGGCCTCAACTCCCTCCTGGTGTCCCACGAAGAGCTTCAGTGAACTCCTTCGGTTTTGGCGGCGCGAATGCCCATGCCATAATTGAAAGCTACGAGCCAGGAAGTTTCGCACCATGCAAAGTCCCTGAGCCTAGCTCAACCTCGACGCCATATACTTTCGTCTTCTCAGCGGCGTCGGAAAAGTCACTCATCGCACTACTGAAATCGTATCTCGCCTTCCTCGACCAGAACCCAGGCTTTCCGCTCGATACCTTGTCCTGGTCGCTGTTCCGTCGGACCTCGTTCAATTTCCGGGTCTCCTTTGCTGCGGACTCGACTAGATCACTCTTCTCCCAGATTGAGGCTGCTCTCGACAACGTGGAGACGAAAAACCAACCCTTGGGTGTTCGTGTCAATCCCAAGGCTGCGCGAGAAATACTGGGCGTCTTCACAGGCCAAGGAGCTCAATGGGCCACCATGGGACGGGAACTCATCCTCGCTTCGCATTTCGCTGAATCCATCATCGATCAGCTTGAGCAATCTTTATCTGAATTACCGGACGGCCCCGACTGGTCGCTCAAGGCGGAAATGCTGGCGCCCAAGGAGAAGTCGCGGATCTCGGAAGGTGTCATCTCACAGCCTCTCTGCACTGCCGTCCAGATCATGATCGTGGAGCTACTGCGACAAGCTGGCGTTCGTTTTAGTGCGGTCGTTGGCCACTCCTCCGGGGAAATTGCTTGCGCTTATGTCTCGGGGTTCCTGTCGGCGCGGGACGCCATCCGCGTGGCTTTCTACCGTGGAAAATACACACCCCTTGCTAAAGGAGGCGCAATGATTGCGGCCGGCACAGATATGCAGGACGCCATTGATCTCTGCAGCTTACCCAAGCTAAAGGGCAAGGCTCAGCTCGCTGCCAGCAATTCTTCGGCCAGTGTCACGATTTCCGGTGATGCCGATGCCATTGACCTAGTCGAAATGGTCATGCAAGACGAGTCCAAATTCTGCCGAAAACTCAAGGTCGATACCGCATACCATAGCTTCCACATGCGCGTCTGCAGTGACCCATACGTGGACTCACTCGAGAAATGTGGGATCGAAGTCCACGAGCCGGCAGCAGATGCATGCCCCTGGTACTCCTCAGTTACTGGGACCAACGAGAAAGTGACCATGAACATGGCATCTGCGTTGAAGAGCGTTTACTGGTGTGACAACATGCTTCATCCCGTGCTATTCTCACAAGCGGTGAAGGCAGCAATCACCGCCAGCGGGGCGCCGGGGCTTGCTATTGAGGTAGGGCCCCACCCAGCTCTCAAAGGGCCAGCTAGCATGACCATCGAGGATGCGGCCGGTTCTTCCGTCCCCTATTTCGGCACAATCACCCGAGGACAGAATGACGCCCTCGCCATGGCCGCAGCCCTCGGCTCTATCTGGACCGTCCTTGGAGCTTCAGGCATTGACATGCAAGGATTCCAACGAGGATTCGTCAAGGACGCCACCTTCACTATTTCAAAGGCCCTGCCGTCCTATCCTTGGGACCATGACAAGATAGTGTGGAATGAGACGAGGATTTCTAAAGCCCATCGCCTCCGCTCCAGCGCAAAGCATGAACTACTGGGGATCAGGTCGACTGAAGAGACCGAAGGTGAACTCCGCTGGCGCAACTACCTCAAACCGAAGGAGATGCCTTGGCTGAGGGGCCACCAAATCCAAGGCCAAATGGTCTTCCCTGCGGCTGGATTTGCAGCTATGGCACTTGAAGCGGCTAGAAACCTAGCACCATTCGAGACCATCCGGTTGATGGAATTGCAGGAGTTTAGCATCCACAGGGCGCTTTCATTCATTGACGAAAATGCGAATGTTGAGACCATCTTTGCTCTTTCCGATATCAAGGAGCAGAACGGTCTCATACTTGCTAGGTTCACCTGCTATGCTTGCCTCAACAAAGACGTTGGCGAGTTCTCGTCAATGGCGGGCGGAATGGTGAAGGTCACTCTTGGCGAGCCTTCTCCCGACGCTCTTCCACAGAGATCAAGGCAACCCAATAATTGGATTGACACCAACACAATATTCTTCTACGACTCCCTGGCGGACCTCGGATATGGGTATACGGGCATGTTCCAGGCAGTCACTCGGATGCAGCGAACAAATGGTGCGTCTAGAGGGATCATCACTGTTCCCCAAGACGAGGAATCCGTTCCCCAGGACTGGATCATACACCCAGCCACTCTGGATGTTGCCTTCCAAGGCATGTTTGCAGCTGTGGGAGCCCCTGGTGATGGCCGACTCTGGACTCTGCATATTCCTACCATGATCAACAGCATTGCCGTCAATCCAGGTGTATGTGCGATCTCTTCAGGTGTCGAGACCCCACTTCCGTTTGATGCATGCTTGGTTAATGCAATTGACGAGGGCATTGCTGGCGATGTCGACATCTTCGACGAAGATGGCAAACATGCTATTGTTCAAATCCAAGGCCTAAATGTCACTCCGTTCAGCAAGCCTACCGCTGCCGATGATAGAGACACGTTTGCCGCTATTGAATGGGCACCAGCTTTGCCTGATCTCAGCACGCATTGGACCGAGTGCACGATTAGCGATGACGAAGTCACCTTGGCCAAATTCGCAGAACGGCTGTCACTCTTCATCCTTCGTGACCTGTGTGACAACATATCCCCCGACGAGGTCGAGAAGAACGGTACCGAGCATCATCGCGCCATATTGCATTGGGCCCAGGATGTCATCCAAACAACGCGGGCAGGCAAGCATCCTACGTGCCCAAAGGCCTGGCTCGCTGACACTTGGGAAGTGCTCAAGGCACCTGCCAAGCGTCTGGCGAGGACGAATACTCAGATTCGTCTGTGCCTCTGGGTCAGAGAACGCCTTGCACGCTATGTGCGCAACGAGCTGAGCATCGAGGAGCTCGAGGGTAGCCGTCCTGTCGAGGAGCTATACACCAGCATTCCGTACTTCACGACATACAACGAGCGACTTGGCAATCTAATCGGACAGATCAGCTTCAGATACCGCAATCTTAGGGTGCTCGAAGTCGGCACGGGAAAGGGAGCAACCGCCCACAAACTTTTGGAGGTCTTGGGCGACAACTTCACGTCGTACACCTGCACAGACCTTTCCACAGACGATTTCGAAAGCGTGCGCGCGCGCTTCTCTGAATCACAGGCGGAGCGGATCGCATGCAAGGTTCTCGATGTTGAGCAGAACCCTCTCGAGCAAGGCTTCACCGCTGGGTCTTTCGATCTCATTGTGGCTAGCAACGCTCTTCACAATAGTGCCGAACTGCATCAAGCACTGAAACATGTCCGCTCTTTACTGCGCCCCGGTGGCTTCCTCGCTCTTCTCGAACCTACCAGCAGCAAATCGCTCGCCATCGCTCTTGGAGGATGTGTTCACCGTACCTGGTTCGCGGGAATCGAAGAAGAGCGCGAGTTCTCACCCATTCTCTCCCAGAAGAGTTGGGACAGCATGCTCAGAGAAGCCGGATTCTCCGGTATTGATACAGCCACCCCGGAAGAGCGCACCTTCGTCGTACCATTCTCGGTCATGTGCTCCATGGCTGTTGATAGGCAAATGGCACTGATTCGTGAGCCACTGGCCTTTGCAGGAGAGCGGACGTTTGACTCAAATCTGCTCATCATCGGTGGCCAGACGCTCCGGACCAGCCACCTTGTCCGCAGCCTGAAGAAGATCCTGAGGCCCTTCTTCAAGGAGATCTCACACGCTGAGACCGTGACCGAAGTCAATGAGGAGACTCTTGCTGATCAACCTACAACCATCAGCTTGACCGAGCTCGACGAGCCGATTTTCCGACCATTTACGGAAGCGAAGTTCAAAGCCGTGGTCAAATTGTGCGACAGCCTGAAGACCGTCCTCTGGGTTACGGCGGGCAGCCGTGGCGAGGATCCATACATGAACATGATGGTTGGCGTGGCCCGCTGCCTGGAAGGGGAGATGCCTCGACTTATGACGCAGTTCCTCAACTTCGATAGCACGGATAGACCCACAGCCGAAATTTTGGCCCATCATCTGCTTCGACTACATTCTACGTCGAACTTATCCAGCAGAAGCAACAAGGCTGGCGAGCCTCTCTTCACTGTGGAGCGGGAACTCACTATCCAGAGAGGGACTCTTCTTCTTCCGCGATACTTGCCCCAGGCTTCCATCAATGCTCGCCTCAACTCGGGTAGACGCCTGATCACCGAAGATGTTGATCCTGCCAAAACAAGTGTCGCTCTTGAGGCTTTGTCCTCTGGGTATAAACTTGTTAAACATTCGCATTTTGGTGATGACCTTGATGCAGTCAACATCACTGTCAGCAAGGCGCTTCTTAACGCGATCCGTGTCGGTAGTGCAGGCTGCCTACATGTCGTCGTTGGCAAGACAGCCACTGGGAAGAAGGCCGTTGCCCTGTCCGAAAGGAATGAATCCATCATTTCCGTCCCTCGATCTTACGTTTACGAAATTGAGGATGCAGACGTCAACGACACCGCCTTGTTGCTTTCAGTTGCTACCCAGCTTCTTGCTGCTTACATCCTCGATAGCATTAAAGGATTGACAGTAGTCCACGAACCGTCACCTGCACTCCCGAACAGTCTGCTCAACCTCGCGACCGAAACAGGCCATACGCTCATTATGACCTCTAGCAGCACCACAGCAAGCTATATTACGACGATCCACCCTTCTTCGCCTGATCGCGAGCTAGCGCGTATAATCCCCAGAGATGCTACCGCCCTCGTTGACTTATCCAACCCTCAGGCAGATACCATTGGGACTCGGCTTCAAAAGATTCGCCCCATCGGATGCACGATAAAGACGGCTGCGCAGCTGTATAGCTCGAAAGCCTTTACCACCGGCTCTATCCCTACGGCAGTCTTCAGCTCTGCAGTTCAACGGGCTCTTGCATCCCAAGATGAAGCAACCGAATGTCTCTGTGCCACGCCAGTCCCGTCCCTCGTTTCCCAAGGAGCCAGCGGCACAGCTCTGGAAATTATCGATTGGGAAGCAGACAAATCCCTCCCGCTTGCCATGACTCCCGCAGATGAAGCCACCAAGTTTCGGGATGACCGCACCTACTTTTTGGTTGGTCTCGCTGGGGAGCTGGGACTACAAATGATCAAGTGGATGATACTTCGTGGTGCGAAATACTTCGCTCTGTCTTCCAGGAACCCGAAGGTTGACTCGGAATGGCTCGAGTTTGTACAATCTCAGGGCGCCGTCATCAGCCTATACGCTATGGATGTGACCAACAGAGCGTCCGTCCGAGCTGCTCACAAGAAGATATGTGCAGAAATGCCTCCTATCGCTGGGGTCATCAATGGAGCCATGATCCTCATTGACTCTCTGTTCGCAAACAAGACGCACGCCGAATTCGACATGACTCTCCGCCCGAAGGTGGACGGTACCGTCTTCTTAGATGAGATTTTCAGCACCGATACCCTCGACTTCTTCATCGTCCTCTCATCCCTTGCTTCTGTTTCGGGTAACATAGGCCAAAGTGCTTACGCGGCCGCAAACGCGTTCATGTGCAGCTTGATAGCTGGCCGTCGCATGCGTGGCCTTGCGGGAAGCGCCCTGAACATGCCTGGTATTGTAGGTCTTGGTTATCTAAACCGTGACCCACGGAAGCTGGAAAGGCTCAAGAGGGTTGGCTATGTCAACATCAACGAATGGGAGCTCTACCAATTCATGGCGGAGGCTATTGTTGCTGGACGCCCAGATTCAGGTATGCACCCGGAAATCACGGCTGGGCTGCAACGAAGCAATATCGAAGGCCTCGAAAATATCCCTCACTGGTTCAAAAACCCACGCTTCCACACCCTTGTAAAGGTTGCCACTTCAAGCGGATCCTCCGGCGACAATGGTGAGGACGGATCCTCTGTTCGTAGCAGGCTCGCCGAGGCGAAGAACGAGGATGATGTCCTGAGAATACTTGTGGAAGCACTTATCGGCACTTTGTGTGCGCGCTTGAACATGGATCCCTCTCAGCGAGGCATTACGCCTGACACTGCCATCGTCGAGCTCGGTGTTGACTCACTTCTTGCGGTTGATATGCGATCATGGTTCACTAAGGAGCTTGACCTAGACATGCCAGTTCTCAAGATCCTCGGCGGGGCCACTGTACAGGAACTTGTTGAAGATGCTGCCAGGCGTATAGACCGAAAGCTGGTACCCAGCCTTGCTGAAGGAGGCGAACATCTACCGGCACAAACTCAGAGTGCGGAGAAGCCAGCGGTGGATGAGAATGATGCCGCGGACGAAGTTGCGGATGAGCTTTCTACCACGCCATCCATTCAGGCTTGCCAGCTTTCAGAGGAAACAGAAGACGAACCGGTCGTTATTGTGCCGATCGAACTTCCCTCTTTCAATCATGCCTTGGAGGACGCAGATGTCCCGAGTCAAGTTCCGCCATTTTCCGAGCATGACTCTGATGATGGTTCGGTCTCATTCGGCGATGCAAATGACATCCCCGGGACTCCTATCACGTCTGAATCTGAGAGTGAAACAACAGTCGACGATGTTGACGGTAAAGGGGAGCAAGGCCATCGGCTTAGCGTGGGAGCGAAAGAGGAGCAGCATCCAGCAACCGCTCAGCTCTTCTCTCGTCTATCTGACCATACCACCGAACAACCGGAATTCATCAAAAGGGTGAGAATGTCGTACGGTACTTCGCGGTTTTGGTTCTTGATGCAATATCTTCAAGATCCCACCACATTCAACCTGCTCTGTCACATAAAATGTACGGGCCGCATCAGCTACAACGACGCCGACCGTTGCGTCGCTGAACTCGGGAACCGACACGAAATCTTTCGCACTGCTTTCTTCGCCGACCCCGACCGCATGAACGAGCCCACGATGGGTATACTGAAAGAAACACCTCTCCGGTTGGAGCGTCGTACCGGAACCTCTCAAGCCGATGTTGATGCGGAAATGGACGAGCTGTTGAACTACGAATTCAAACTAGAGCAAGGCGAGACGATTCGGGTAAAAATGATTTCACTTGATGATGACACCCACCATGTGCTGTTTGGGTTCCACCATATCGCCATGGATGGCTTCAGCTTCAATGTGCTCGTCTCCGAAATCAACAAGCTCTATGACCGTCAGCCACTGGATCCAGTCAGCATGCAATTCAGCGACTTTGCAACTCGACAACGGCTGCAGGTGGCGGACGGATCTCTGGAAAAGGAGCTTCAATTTTGGAAGGATACTTTCAGTGTCAAGCTTCCTTCTGGTGAGACGAGGCCCGACTTCCCTGATCCGCTCCCGCTGTTCAGCGTCGCACAAAGCTCCCGGAAGAGTCTTGATAATTATGAATTCGAGGAGTCGCAGCTGGTTCTGGATGCTCGAACCGTCCGCCAGATCAAGGCCCAGTGCCGTCGGCACAAGATCACAACCTTCCATTTCTTCCTTGGTGTCCTCCGCACATTCCTTTTCCGGCAACTCGATGTCGACGACCTGGTTATTGGTATTGCAGATGCTAACCGCGTTGACAATGCTCTGGACACTACCATGGGCTTCATGCTCAACCTGCTTCCACTCCGCTTCAAGAGTGAGAATGGGGAAAGGAACAAGCTCTTCAAGGATGTCGTCGCAGAAGCTCGGAACACGGTCTATAATGCGCTTGCCCATTCCAAGCTTCCATTCGATGCTCTCTTGGAGAAGCTTGAGATACCCCGCTCGACGACTCACAGCCCACTCTTCCAAGTTTGGATGGACTATCGACCATTCCGACCTGACTACATGCCTACGATGTTTGGTGGCGAGGCTGACGGTCACCAAACAGTTGGTCGCACCGGCTACGACCTCACTCTTGATGTCAACGAGATGAATGGTACAGACATTCGCGTGTCTTTCCGTACTCAGAAGTATTTGTACTCGGCCACGGCTACTAACATGCTATTTGAAAGTTACATGCGACTGGTGAAGGCTTTCGCTGGTAACTTCAACTTGGCAGTCGATTCGGCCCCTTTGTGGGATTCAAAGGCGATTGACGCGGGCGTGACAATGGGCCAAGGACCGCAGCTCCGATCGGAATGGCCGGAGACGGTTTCCCAGCGAATCGCCGAAGTTGCGACCCAAAATCCGTACAAGGAGGCGGTCAAGGACAGTAGCGGGAAAACATACACTTATCTTCAGCTTCAGCAGCGAGTCCAGGGGATTAGCGAGCAATTAGTCACGGCTGGTGTCAAACAAGGATCCCGCGTTGGAGTCTTCCAGCAGCCCAGCGCCGACTGGATTTGTTCGTTGCTCGCTACATGGCATGCCGGCGGGGTCTACCTCCCGATGGATCCCAAGAGTTCACTCCCACGGTTGGCCGCCATCACCGCAACAGCTAAGCCCGTCGCTATATTGTACCATGCCGATACAGAGGCCGACGTTGTGGAGCTTCAGTCTACAGGAGCAATCATTGATATATCTTCCCTGGAGGTCCAATCTTCCATCACCAAATCCCAGGCCAAGGCTACCTCTCCGGCCACCATCTTATTTACCTCTGGCTCCACCGGAACGCCCAAGGGCGTTATCCTCCGCCACTCTGCTGTGCGAAACACTATTGAAGGCTTGATTAATCAGTACGGCATTAGAGCAGAGAAAGTCCTTCAGCAGAGCGCTTTCACCTTCGACTTCTCCCTTGATCAGATGCTCGTTGGTCTCGCCAACGGTGGGTCCGTTTTCGTGGTCTCCAAGGAGGATCGGGCCGATCCTGTTGCCATTTCTAAAATCATTGTCCAAGAGAACATTACGTATACACGAGCGACGCCATCTGAGTATACTAGCTGGATCACGTATGGAGCTGATACCCTTATGAATGCTTCGAACTGGAAATTCGCATGGGGAGGCGGTGAGACAATGGCTCACTCCATGCGTCAAAGTATCGCCAGCCTCGAGTTACCTAGCCTGAATCTGTACAACTCTTATGGTCCGGCCGAAAGCATCACCTGTACTAAATTTCCGGTCTCATTCGACATCGAAGCCGACGAGGACGAAGACTTGGATATCCCAGCCGGTTTCCCACTGCCAAACTACTCTATCTACATCACAGACCGCAACCTCGACCTCGTACCACAGGGGGTGAAGGGTGAAATTCTCATTGGGGGCCCCAGCGTAGCGATGGGCTACTTCAACAATGAGAAACTCTCGGGGAGCAAGTTCATTAGCAAACCTTGGTCCCGCAACAGGGCTACTACCGATATTGTATACCGCACTGGCGACATTGGTTACATCCGTGCAGATGGCGCTCTCATGTTTTGCGGACGCATCTCCGGCGACACACAGATCAAGATTCGTGGTATGCGCATCGATCTCGCAGATATCGAGTCCTGTATCATCGCTGCAGCGCAGGGTACAATCTCCAAGGCAGTAGTTGGTGTTCGAACTGGAGATTTGCTCGTTGCCCATGTGCAATTCGCACCTGACACTTATGAGGAAGACACTCAGCAACTTGCATTTCTCCGTTCCTTGCGCTTCCTTCTCCCGCTTCCTCAATACATGATTCCAGCCATTTTCGTCCCGCTCACCGACTTCCCAGTCAACGGACACGGAAAGACGGATCGCGCCGCGATTCAGCGTCTTCCCCTCCCTGTAGCGCAGGAGAGATCTGGAGTTGGAAGACATGGCGAGAGCATGACCGATACCGAGAGAACACTAGCGAGCATCTGGAAAGATGTAGCTGCGACTAGCAACAGCGAAGTCGTTGATTCTGTTCAGATATCCAGCCACACGAGTTTCTTTGAGCTAGGTGGGAACTCATTGTTGCTGGTGCAACTGCAGATGCGTGTGAACGCGGCTTTTGAAGTCAAGTTGGCATTGATTGATTTGTTTGGATCGAGTACGTTGGGAGCTATGGCTACGAAGATAGAAAGCTCGAGGAGAGCGGGCGTACAGCTGAGCGGTGGCTCAGAGTAGGCCCTGAACGGGGGTGTTTTGTAGATGGCTGGAGTTCATGGAGTCATGCTTTCCTATTACGGATGGTGAGGTAGTAGTTGCACTTTTTCTTGTTGTTTGTTTCCTTTGTTGCCTTTCACGATAGACGTTGTTTCCTAATGCTCGATAAAATCCAAGATCCCCCCTAAATTTCTGTTCAATGGCAACTTCCATTATGGCTAATTGGTGCTTGTCGGTAAATCAAGTGATAGTCGTGTGGTGACTAGCAAATGATCGTGCGGGATTCCATACAAGACAAGGTGAATGAAACTATAAAGACGCTGATTTTCGGTGCCCAAAGCCCCTAACTGGGTTGCGGAGGCCTTAGGGCTATTCCATCCTCGTTATGGAAGTCCTTCACGACCGCTGCTCATTAGTATTTCCTTATCATGATTACCGGAGAAGAGAAATGTAAGGGCGCACCGACAGGAAGCTTCGGAGTTCGAATGGTTGAGCGCGTAAGCAAGAGAACGTCAAATAAATTCGGTATATTTCGTTTGCGTATGATTGGGATAGAATATGATTGTTCATTGAAAAATGTATACTGTCGGGGCTCCCGGCACTCCGTGCTGGCATATAACAGCACCCTTACGAAGACCCTATGGGCGCTTTCGCGCGCTGAAGATATATCCTGACGACCGAGTCATGTCCAACCTTTTAGAACACCCAATCTTTCCAAGCGAACAGAGTCTCGCTTGACTCATCCGTAGGTGTTGCGGTGATGTTTTCCAAAGCTTTCTGTATCTGGTCAGTCTCAGCAACGACTAATTGACAGAAAGCGATAGACCTACCGCTGCATGCACCATGACCTCAAATTCGCCGTATCTCTGGGCGGAAACACTACTACCCAGCTCTGCGTCATTGCTCAAATATCGTGAAAACCCATCACCCCAGTTCCGGAATTTTTCCTCTTTCACATCATTCGGCATAGATTCCCCTAGACTCTTCGCGCAAGACCGCAAAAGCACACATTCGGCAATGAAATCAACCTTTCTCCATTTCGGAGTCGTCATTCGGTCAATGCGCAATGCTGCATCTACCAATGTTGCGATATGATCGCCCACAAACTCCCCACGATTGATCTTCACGATACCCATTGCGTGCGCTCGTCCCAGCATTGTCAGAGCAATTATATGGCCATTTCTCTCTTCCTTGAAACTTTGAACACGCGCGAGAACATCGCGAAATGCCTCCTCCACCTCTTTACTACTGAACCGGAGAGACGCCTGATCCCATTCTGGGCCGAGATCTGCTTCAAGCAGCATCTCGTGGCCGACGTGAGCTGGCTTGCTTCCTCCCTGGAGAAAATTGCACGTCTCGATGAGCCACCATCTCAATTGGCCAATGGCAGCCGCTTTTCCTTTGCCGTACGCATTCTGCACACCATCTGGTAGTATTCCGGCCATGGTTGCATAAGTCTTCAGGGCAAAATCGATGCCTTGAGGCGTGTCGAGACCAAATGCCTGGGTCGCATCGCACGCTTCATAAATAGCCTCGGCGGGGTCGGGTGAGGAAGTTACAAAAGATGCCAGAGAATTTGAAGCGGCTTGTGCAGTGGCCTGTGAATTCTGGCTGGCTTGGGAAACATGGAAATGGGACCGGAAGATCTCAAGGGGTGATTGCGGGCTGTCCATGTTGAGATAGTGATAAGGAGTAGAATTCCGGTGTATTCCGTTATGAGATTTCTGGTCAACTGGCTGTGGCTGAGATCCTGGCTTTTAAATGCTTTGTAGGCGTCAAAATGACCTGTTGCCTGGTGTGACGTATAACCAGAAGAACAGTAGATCCGAAGGTGGGGAGCACGCTCGCACAGCAGAAAATCCGCAGCAACTGCGTACGTGCACAAGCGTAGCCTTCAAAGCCTTCTTGTTCGTTGAGGCCCGTGAACTTAAGCCACTGGCGATCGGTGATCGCAGCTGTTTCACAAGATCTATGGTCACGTGTTGTCAGCCAATGTCAGCCAATCACGGGCATGACGTACTGTCGCGGATCACTCAACCGTCCAACACTAGTCAAACCGTGGATCGCGTCTTTTAGAAACAGCAGAGTGGCGATGACGGTTCTCTTCCTATGTGCGTACGAAATCTGACAGAAGAGTCGGCCAGTGATGCTGCATGGTCCCTACAGTTAACCTTGGCCAACTGTCAGCCATGCAACACTGTCACCAGAACTCGGAAACCGAAGGAGTGGCCTGTTTTGAAACATCAATCAAGAAACACAGTCTTGGCCTCATGTGTTTCTGCCGATCACTGTTTTCGGCAGGTGATCGCAACAGTGGCATTTGGCTACCAAGTCGCTGTAGCCTTCCTGCCACTTGAGCATCGAGTGACTGAGAATCCGGTGGTACGCGTACGTGAGTCTGGCTTACCTCCACAGGATGCAAATCTGGTAGGACCCGGTGATGCATGTCGGCCTGCTCGGCTCAGAGGGAGGGAAACGTCTGGCGATAAGCCAACCCAGTACTCTTCTCTGAACATGGACTCTGCTGTTTGTATATAAGATGATAAAAAGTGTCCAATTTTGAAAAACATCCAGCAAGCATTGCTCCAGCGATACAGCAATCAGCAGTTTCTTCATTCAGACTCCATTCCAATCAACACATTCTCGATAGCACCAACTCGTCTAGTTCAGCAAAATGTATACAAAGAACTTCTTCCTCGTCGCCCTTTTTGCTGGCGTCCTCAGCGCTTCTCCCGTCGAGCTCGCCAAGCGTGGCAAGGACGGCAAAAAATTCCCAGACGATGGTGTTGAGTGCAGCGAGCGTGAGTAAACCTTCTATCAAAAATATTCCAACAAACCCGAAGCCGACTAATAATCTATGCAGAGGGCGGCATGCACTTCAAGGAGAACTTCTTGAAGGAGAGTATCGAGGATTTCATCCCGGTTGTTCCCAAGTCAGTCGCTGCTCTTCTCTATTCCATCATGATGTTAACAAGGTGCAGGGCCAAAGGCAAATACCCTGAGATCTGGCAGAGCGGCTCCCCTGGGGCTGGCGCCTTCGTTTGGAAGAACGGCTGTGATGGCAAGACGATCTACGGCCTGCCGCTTACCGTTCGTAACGGGAAGCCTACCAAGTGGTCTGATTCCAGTGTCGGGAAGAGTAACCCAGGTCCCTATAGGGTGAGTCCTTGTGAATCTCAATAAAATCCAGGTTGGAGCTTCGATTGAGCAAGTCATAGGTATATTTCACCGTGGAGACAAAGGACGATGATGACTGGGACTATACCTACTGCGGAGCTTATCAGCATAGCGACCCCAACGATATGAGCAAGTTCTCTCCTTGCATTGAGAAGTAAGAGTACACATTTGCGTCGCAGTTTGGTCACCAATTAGCCGGAAGTTGCCCTTGATGAGCGGTCAAGCAGTGTGAACCTCGTGGGGGATTTTGGTTTCAGATCTTTGTACCTTCCTTGCGATTTCTGGTTTTGCGCCATAGAGTCAATTATTCAAATGCAGCTGCCTTAGATCCCTTGTGTCCCCCACGAGCTTCCTTATGTTCAGCTCCTCATTATCTTTGCCGCACCGCCGCATGACAGGTTATGAACTATTTTCCAGCGCTTGCATCTAGTCAGCTACGGATTGTGTGGTTCTAACGAAGCGTGCAAGGCAATTCAGTGCTGCCCTTCAACGATTCCATTCGGGGCATCACGAGCTGTGTTGAGGATGTCGGAGACGGCGCTTCTTGAATAAGATCCGAAATGGTTGTCCTCCCTGCGTCATCATCTCAGTAAACCATAGTTTACCGCTTACCAGTGCAAATATTTAGTCTATCAATCTTTTAACCACAGGACAGGATAATGACTCTGCATATGTTATTTGCTTCGCGAGAGCTGCTGTAAAGCTAATGTGAAGTACTTTTAATCGGAAATACGTGTCAGAATATTTCAAAATTAACATATAGAGGGCGAACCTGAACTTTCTGCAACGCCAGAGTTATTGTAAACTTCTAAAGTTGTGCGCGATTCGAAAGGGAAAGTTTTGCCATGATTTCCTGGACGGCAAGGGCGCCTCCAACACTGCGTCCTTCTGGACAGCAGCGTAGGCTGTGCAATGCAAATATGGGTGTAACTTACATAAGTGACTTCAGGCTTCGGGCTTAAGGTGCATTGACCGACGAGATTCGTGTTACCTCTCAGCGTCATTGTTATTACTAGCGGCGGTCAAGGTCAGTAGGTCGAAGCAGGTGGAATTCAATTCCTAGCTTAGGACAATACAGAGTATGTACACAGAGCTTTCAAGACAATGAAAGGCAGAAACGATGACATTCGGAACTTGCTGCGCCCTGAGGGGGGCCCACAGCGCAGGGAACATACAGCCCCAGCGACCACAAAGTCCTTCAAGCTGGGAAGATTATGCTTCCGCTAGATCCTACTGCGACGCAGGATCGGGAAGCATAAAGTGGCTTTCAGATCTGCGGTATGATGAAGAGTCGATCTCCAGATGGAAATAGATCGTAGAGGCTGGCGTCATCGAATAATGTCCGCCTATAGCTAAATTACTCTGTCACGGATGCTTCCGTGCAAGAACGGACGCCAAGATAAGCTCAGAGACATAGCCTGGTGCGCTCACGTAAACTTTGCAGTGCGCGCCGAGAATTCCTTCGTCTGACCTGACAAATGGTAAATTGGACCCCAACGTTTCGTAGCGGAACGCCGAACCCCCCAATGTTACAGGTTGATCGGCCTCCCAATGCCAAGATACGACAAAGCTATGTACAAGATTCAAAACGGATGTAGCTAATTGTTGGAGGGTAAGGGCCAAGAACCCGAGGACGGGATACTTAAGGCGTCCGGATTACGCCTAGCCGTTGAGATCCTGTATGAAACAAGTAGGAGCCACTCCGATTTTGGACATCTCCACTACTAACAGGATGAGGACCCGCAGACCGAATGTTAGCCAGCTGAATCCTTTCGATCCGTCCCCTGTGAGCCAATCGGTGTAGAAGTGTTGCGGTGTCGATCTCAGGCATCCAGCAGCATAGCAGTTAGCCAGGGTTGAGAAAAAGGCCAAGCTTGAGTCAGCCCTTTCCAGCGCAGATTGCACTTTCCCAGTCTACCTAAGATTGTCAGATGCCAAGATATACATATGGTCCTCTCCTTCAAGCTTTTGACTTTCTCAGCGGCCATGGCGAAGAGCAACGGAGCTCCCACTGGCAATGCATCGTACCCTGAGACAAATCCCAGATGACAACTAGATACCCCGTGCACTCCCCATCGACTGAGCCCCATAATTGACAGCAATGATCTTCCGGCTCAGCACCTTCATAAAGCCAGCCTTCGCCTCACACTACCGGAGTAAGCTACCGCACGGTAAACTCGTCTCAGCGTAATGAAGCAAGAGTAATGGGCTCGTCAACCAACGGATCAACAGAACAACAGGGGGCAACTTCCGACGCTCAACCAAAAAAGTATCAGAGGTCGCAAAGCCCAAGGGCGAAGGAAAGGCGAAGGTATGTTCGCCACACCCAAGTCCGAGTTTCTTTCTCTTTGAACTACTCTAACTACCAAAGGATCCAAAATCGAATTGCACAACGCAATCACAGACAAAGACTCAGGGAGCAGTCGCGCCGTTCTTCCTCTAAAGAAGCCAGCAGTGAGCCTCCAGACGCCCAGGAAATGTCTACACTTCCTTCAGCGCACCCCTCGAGCTCGACGCCCCCAGAACTGCAGTCCTTCTTGGCCTTATCCCCCATGCGTGGCCTGGAAAATATGATCACGGATGATATGTCCGAGAGGGGGAATGCTACATGGCCGCAACTTGATCAAGTGATGCCTCCATGTTCGTTACCTGGGATCGAGCCGAACCACTTTATGTTTCATCCTCCAGAACACTCTTGTACATGCAACAGCATTACCGGCCCATGTACAAGACACCTCGAAGATATGCGCTTGCAATTCATCAATAGCGCCATGGGAGCCTTTCCCAGACCAAATCCTCCGTTTGCGAAAAGCCCTAAGCCCATAAGTGCTTTCGACAGCAACCTGAGCCTTTCTAATCCTCTCTTTGGCGACATCAGTACCCCAAGGGTACTTAATTCGGCCAATCCACCGCCAGCGCATCCTAGTCGGATGCAGGCACAAGCAGTTCGCCATTCACAATCCGTCTCGTCTCCTGAACTTCACCATTCACCAACATTGAATGAATCTCAAGGCGGATTCTCCCGTCATCGTAGCAACAGTCGTATATCAAAGGGGCGCACTCCATCACCGAAGAATGACTCTGGGCCTGCATCATCTGGAATCGCGGCACGCGTCTCAGCAGACACCGCCTTGAGCGCGGAGGCCTCTTCATTATCGTCGGCCTCCTCACACGACGGCAGGTTTAGCAACGGCACAAGCTACAAATCTTCCCACATCCACAGTACACCATCCAGCAACACCATCCCTTCCCCTCCCAAATCTATGAACGATACCGAACGTTTCAACTCCATTCTCGCATCTGTACGTGCTGCTGGATTCGAAAATTTTGACCGGATGGTGGCAGCATATTATACTGCCAATTTTGAGAAATCCAGTGTACCAGATATGTCACAGCGGGCCAGTCGTGGCCGCCGTCTTGCGAAATTGCTCAAAGAGGTGCACGAAAGTAGCGTCAGCTGGCCAAGATGGGAGGCGAAGGGTTTCCGAGACAGCGCTATGGAATTTGCGAAGAAAGTATGCGCGGAAGAGATGGAAAAGATTGCACGACAGTCCGATATTACACTCTCATCCTCGTCCGATTCGCCCAACCCTAACTTGGACCAATCTCCCCAATCTTCTAATTCGACTTCATCAGCTATGGCAGTCGATTCGGATGACGAAAGCCGCCTCCTAGCCCGCCTCGCTACTCTTCCTCTGGCTGAAGAAGTGGAGGCTGCGGTACAAGACGAAGCACCATTTTTGTGGGCTATTCTTACGGAACTTGCGGGACCACAGAGTCTTTACTGCGATCGTGTGAGTCAGGCTGTCCTCGCGCTTTTGATCGATGGAAGAAGAACGCAGTAGTAAGGCTAATCGTGGCTCATTCCCTGACTACTCCAGAATGTGTCACATGATATTTTATATAAAAGCTGCGTTCACACCGTAGAGGTTCTTTAAAATATTATGGCTTAGAGCTCCCGATGAACAAGGGCACTGTACATGGCATTGTTACGGACTTAAGACGTCCCCGGTTACGGAAATCGGACATCAGGGACCTAAAAGCCCCTGAGTAATATGAATCATGGGGCTTTGTGCAACTCCATTTATTATTTGGGGGCGTTCTACAGCTTCCAAACCGCGGCCGTGTAACGTTCCAACTTCCCGTGAGCGCCGATTCACCCCCGCCGAGATCTTTTACCGTGCAGGTTTACTTTGGGGGGAACATAAATCAATTTCAGATGGATTCTACGGGTGATTGTTCATCATTCTTGTGGCAGACCACGTCTCTTCCAGGATCCCCACTAGTGTTGAAATACACATAGTTGGGTCCTTTTGCCGGCAATATTCACCTTTGTTCAACGCCAGCGCCGAAGAAGTCTCAACAACAACATCCTCTGCCCTAAAATCTCCTCAGATTAATCCCGTGGAATGTCCAATGGGGGTTTTGTCCCCACCCTACAGAATCCTGTTGAAGTCTAGCAGTGCGGTCCTTGTCCACCACTGCTTCGTCTTTTGGACTTGTGTTGTCCACCACATAAGTACAAGCCGCAATAATTGCGACCTCAGGCAAAAAGGTCAGGCAAAAGTATGCAGCAGCGTTTCCTTTTACCGCATTCCATGTCATGTCCGCCGTAATCACGAAAACGACGGAATAGAGAAGACGGATCAAGAGAACAGGGCAGCATAAGCCAACGCAAGTTACCAACCAGTAGTCCTCAATGGACGACTGGCGCCGTCGGAACCAGAACATGAAAAACAGTCCAACGGTGAAGAAGTAAATCAGCGCTAGGATTGCAATTCCCGCGCGGCTGTATGATGTCGGGAGAAGTTGGCCTTCCTCTTTTCTGGCCACTGTCACGAAGCCGCCAATGGATATACCAATGTCGATCCAGGTCAAGACCTGTGGAACATAGAACAGCCACCTTTCTACCACCTTCAAGAGCGTGTTTCTGTGAAGAGCTGGTTAGCATGCAATACGCTTAGTGGTGTGCTTTGTGCTGTCAGGGAAGAGTTCGAGGGACACATACGCTTTACTCAACATTTCGAGCAACAGAAATATGAGCAACAATATACCCAACGACTCGCAAACGAATACACCGGCCCACAAATCCTCACTGTCCTTTTTCACTGTGCCGAGCATACAGCCAGCGCCGACAAGGCGAAGTATCGAGAATCCGCCGATGCAAAACCAGCCCATTCGACGAGTGCGGCGGAAATGTACAGCGTAAAGAAAGGAAAACGAGAAGACGATGATTTGGGCGATGGCGATCCCGTCGCGGAAGCGAATGATAGAGTCGCCTCGGCCCATGATGGATACTAGTGAAGAGTTTCTGGATGAATCTGGTGGGCGGTATAAAGCAAGAAATAATCAGTTCTCTCGCAATGTGGAGGCGTTGCGCTGGTGTCGACCCTGATGTTCAGAGAGACCTGTGTGGCGCAGTGACGATCGGCGGCCCATATGAGTGTCAGCGCTAGCTGAGCCTTTGTGTTGCACAGGGAGGCAGTGTATGCATATCTCATAAATGGCCGTCATTACGTTTCAGGTTGAGCAAGGATTGAGAACGATGGCTGACCAGCCAAGAGCTGTACGCTGTGATCCCGGTCACAGTCAAAGATTGTCAGCCATGGCTTACAAGCTTATTGAGAGTTTAAGCGTAGGTAGAAGTTTGGTACAAGCGTTAATACGGATACATTCTGGGATGCCGTAATCGTTTGGCTTCCCTTCTGGTCTGACCTATATCCTAGATCTACCTTAAGCAACAGGATGATTTATATTCTCCACAGATAATGAAAGGAAGGTATCTCCGAATATCTTCCTATCCCTCGTTGCAATATCGAGCTGCAGGTATCACAAATCTTTCCATGGTAATTGATCATGTCCGTTTCCGTTCCCGGACTACCCAAAACCCAGCGCGCGATTGTCGCCAATCGACAACTGGATTACTGCATTCGGGACGACGTACCACTCCCTCCACTTTCAGATGACTGCGTAATTATAAAGACTGAATATGTCGCCCTGAATCCCGTTGACACAAAAATGGTGGGACCGTTTGTCGGAGAGGGTGCCATCTACGGTGTAAGCTGCCTAACTGTCCACCAAGAGGAGGCGATTTTGCTGAACACGGCTCAGATCGACTGCTCGGGGGTTATCGTAGCCATGGGAGCCGATATTGCGAAGGAAGGGCGCATCGAGCTCGGCGACCGTGTCTGCGGAGCAGCAGACGGTATGGAAGCACTTCGTCCGCTCTCTGGTGCATTTGCAGAATACGTTTCTGTGGACGGAACTATAGCGCTGAAGATGCCTGATGACATGAGCTTTCAAACGGGTGCAGGTTACCCTCTGCGCATCACAACCTCCGTAATGGCCATTTTCCATTCCCTAGGTGTGCCGCTGGAACTGCTCGACAAGCCGGCGGAGACGCCTTTTGATATCCTCGTATACGGAGGCGCGACCTCGACGGGAACGTGCGCAATTCAATTGCTCAAGAAATGCGGGGCGCGGGTTATCACGACTTGCTCGCCTCGAAACTTCGATCTCGTGAAAGGGTATGGTGCGGACGTCTGCTTCGATTATAACTCACCTACTTGCGGTGCAGACATCCGTGCTTTTACCAACAATGCCCTGGACTACGCACTCGATTGCATCACGGAGGAAAGTACCATGAAAATCTGCTATCAATCACTGGGCCGCTGCGGCGGAAAGTGTACGTCTGGCTCCATTTCTGTCAGCCTTACCTCTGGAATTTGAAACCTAACACCACGCAGACTGTGGCCTAGAGCCATATCCGCAAACCACGGCAACGCGTCGCACAGTGAGCCCGGACTGGGTTCTCGCGACATGGCTGCGGGGAAACCCTATCAGCTGGCCTGAGCCTTTCGGCACTCCGGGTAAACCGGAATGTAAAGATTTCAAGTATCGCGTGGGGCCTTACCTCACTGCGTTGTTTCAGTCGGGATTTATCAAGTCCCACCCCATTCGCGAGGAGCCAGGCGGGTTCGAGGGTCTTCTGGATGGCGTCCAGCTGTTGAGAAAAGGGAAAGTCAGCGGACAGAAACTTGTATATAAGGTAGCAGACCGCAAGGTGCCAGTGTCCGCATGTGCATGAGTAGAAGTGCATAGGCCTGAGTCTGATCATTTCGAAGTTCAAATATCACTATATCGTTGTTCATTCTATAGGTGAAATGTTCTTGAAAATATATATTTTCACGGTACCCGACATAGAAGCACTAAGTATGCATTGCTCAAGTTCAGAAATGCCACGGTTGAGAAGGCCAATTCTTGGCTGAAAAAAAAAATCAGAAGAGTCAGAACCATGATTTCATTGACCGATTCAGTCACATGAGCGAACAGAAAGGAAATGGTAGTTTACCGGCATATAGGCACTGGGGAAGATGAAAAAACAATTAAAGCCAGAACTTGCCAATCGAAACTACAGGAAGGCCACTGTATTGTTGTTTAGATCTTGACAAAACTCTATTACGTATAGTTATATCAACAGAACATTCAGACAGCGCTAGCAGAAGCCTACAGCCGGTCTCAAGGCGACTTTTGCCCCAAGTCGATTTTTGGTGACCAATGCCACCTGCTCTGTCCACTGCGGTGTGGGATCTCGATTTTCGATGTGAGTAAACATCTGCATCATCCTTACAAGAACATAAGATGCCTCGGTCAGAGCTAGTTGCTGCCCGAGGCAAACACGGGGACCTCCATTGAAACTGCATTGCTTCATTAGCCAAGACCGATTCTGACGTGACGAGGGGAATTCACTGACGGTATGTAGCCCCAGCCTGGCTGGAGTTTTGGGTCTTCCCATCTGTCAGGACGGAATTCCTCTGCGTCTGGTCCAAATGTCTCAGAGGACCTATGTAAGGCCCATATGTGGAAGTTGATCTGTGTACCCTGCTTTACAAATATCGGAGCATCGCCGTCAGGTCCGCCGCCTCGTGGTAAGGTGGTGTCTGTGTTTGCAACACGGATGTTGAAAGGAAGTGGAGGATAGAGACGGAGAACTTCGCTCAGCAAATTTTTGACCTCCTTCATATCGCGAAGGGTATTGTAATCAGGCAATGCCCCATGGAATGTGTCCACGACTTCTTTCCGAACGCGAGAGTAGACTTCCGGGTGTCGCGCGAGCATGAAGAACGTATTAGCTAATAGAGAGGATGTAGTGTCCCGGCCTGCGAACATTATGTTGAGGATTTCGTGACGGAGCTCCAAAGGATCCTGAGTAGCTTTGACCATTTCTTCGAGAAATACATATCGCTCGCTCTCTTCCGCCTTCTCCTGATCGCCAAGCAGTTCACGCTTCTCTACCTTTTCGAGAAACTCCGCGATCATGCAGTCCATGATGGAGTGCATTGTCTCGCACGCTTGCTCAAAGTCGTCCTTTCTCTTTCCTTTCAAGAGGAAGTACATCATGGCCAGCGGCTTTGTCCAGCCACGGTCCAACGCACTTCGTCTAAGGATCTTGTTTTGCGCATAGTCAAACGCATCCATGAATCGCAGCGAGTCTGATCCTGGAGGATCTGTCTGCGAATGAAACGCCATGCGAGGGCCCAACAGCAATTCGCTCGCCGAATCCAACTGCATGCGGAAGAACAGCGGCTGAAGGTCAGCCTCCACAAGCCCTGATTGCGGGTCTGCCGGCGGCAGTGCGGTGAGAAAAGCTTGGAAGTGTGATTCGAAGAGTGAGAGGTCGGAAAAATGCTTCTTGCTGAAGTTGGGGCGGAGCATCCTCTGTAACAGCGACCGTCAGCACAGACTTGACGTTGCCGTATTTCGTGCTTGGGACATACTCTTGAGTGCTTCCATGCGGCTCCGTCATTGGAAAATATACCGGGGCCCATGTAAGGGGACATGATGGCCTTCCTCCTGGAACCGAGATCAAATTTCGTGAAGTCGGTCAAAAGCATCGCCTTGATATTCTCGACATCGCAGGTGAAGATAATGGGATTTATGCTCGTGGTTGCGCTCTCAAAGGTATGTCCGATTTGACGATATCGCTGCCAAAACATGTCCAGCCAGCTGTGGGCTTTGATCGCTTTCACCTGAGCTCGGAGATTGGACCATCGAGATAGGCGTGCTGGGGGCTGGCAGCCTTGAGACGCCGCGAATGCACGGTTTGAGATCCATCTTCGGAACCAGTTGTAGGCCGCGATCAGAACGGCAAGAGCGACGGGTAGAAGTGTAAGCCGGGATTGGAGCAACATGGTTAGGTAAGTATTGGATCGTATTGTGGCTAGAGGTGGAATCCATGGATATATTTGGTTTTTCGGGGTAGCCAAAATGTCATCCAGACCATCAGCCAATAAGCCAGTTAGGTCTGGCTGACAAGGAGAAAAGAGCTGATCCTGCTTAGCCCGGGCGGGCAGCAAACGTATGAGCCACAGATAATCCAGCTCTATGTTTTACACTCATCGACAGCTTAGGTCGCTTTAGAGCTTTGTCGACCCTTTCTGCAGTTTCCGGGTGTGTCATCGTGCACGTTTTGGGGCAGGGACTGTCTCGTAGTCACCATCTGTTGCGCGATGTCAACCTTCAGAAATATACCAAGAATGCAATGACCATTGTTGAAGTGATGTTCAACAGCGCGTTTACGGGAACGGAGGAGAATGGGGGGAGAGTCGAGACATTGGGCGATTTATAGGGGGAGGCGGTGGACCACTAATACCACTCACGCAGAACAGATCAGACGCTTCCTTGGGATCGGCCGTCAAAATTGTAGTATTTGTTTGCAAAACTAAAACTATGACATTTTCTAGACAAAATCTTAAAGGACTGATAGATTCTCGTTACCACGAATTGATAGTTGGAGAGCAAGACAAAGTATCACGTGATAGGCTTTGACCCGTCGCTGCCGCTACAGCCGAGGGGGACAAAACGGGGTTCGTAGGCCGAGTGAAAAGTGTTGGCAATGTCATACCTCCATATGATCTACACCATTCTCATCCCCATCACCTTCTAAGCATAGCTCCAACTCTACTTCTTGATCGCAACTGCATCCAATCTCTGCATCAAAATCTCCATCTTTTCCCTGTTTTCCGCGCCCAGCAGCAGCCCACACGCACTCCACACGAACAACCCCCCTGGTCCTCCCTTCGCTCGACACCACGCCGTGATGACCATGGACCCATCCTCGATCTCCCTGGCAAACCTCCTTTCGAATCTCTCACGGTCTCCCATGACAGCAAACGGGCAGACCAAGCCGCCTATGGGCAGTTTGCGCTTTTCCCAGAAGTGTTTATCCATCAATCCCAGCGTGTAGCTTCCCGTCTGGCGGATATTCATATCGACAATCAGCTGCTGGCCGTGCGCATCCGTCATGACATCGACGCCTAGGGGCCCGTAGTAGCCACGTCTGTAGACGTAGTCTGCTACCTTCTGCATCAGTTCCCGATACTCCTCTTCCTTTGCCTGCTGACGTGTGTAATCCATGAAGCCACCGACCCATTGCGCCCGGGCATCCAAGATCTGCTCGGATGTGCTGATGTATACGGGACGACCAGTCTTTGTGACGAAAACGGACACACCATCGGACGCGCCCTCAATAACATCCTGTATCAACAGGCTGACTGGGGTTTGTCCGTCGGAATTCATCGCCATGTGCTGGAACATGGAAGGCAGCTCTGAGCGTAGATTTGCAAGGGTATCCGTACGGGCCTCCTCGGTATTTACCATATACACCCCGTGGCCAGCCATTGCTTGCGGCAGTTTGGCGACGAACGGTAGAGAACGCGACTCGATGGGTCCAAGCATCCGATCAATCTCATTTTCCAACGTGCTTGCGTCGCCAATCTGCGCGCGTTCCAAGATGGTATCGATGACTTCTGTACGAGGGGTCGGGAGCTCCGACAAGGCAAGTGTACGCTTGCTTAACAGGTCCCAGTGTACTTCCTGGTCAATAAGCGCGTTGTGACCATCGAGAAAGTCCATTGGGGTGATAACCGCCTTTTTCTTGTCAATAACAGCGACTTTGTTTGCGTCCTCCACAAAGTGGAGCCGAGGCCGCTGTGAATCCTCAATTATCTTGTAGACGCGTTCTGCGTCGACTCGGTGCGTCGGAGTGGCTTTTCTGAAACTGAGAGCATCATATGCCGTCTCCATCCTGGTCCTGTCAAGGTCGAAGAGGTACAAGTCCATTGCGCCTGCGATAAACCCGAAGTATTGGGACATGCACCCTAAGCACACACGTGCGATCGTATATTGAGTCAGCTTGATGATCCGCGGGCCTTGGTACCGATACTTGGTCGACTCTGGGAGAGAGGCGGCGAGCTGGGTTGGGTTGGGGATAGCATAGACGAGCGCGATGTCCTTACTGCTTCCTCCGTCTAGAGAATAAAGATCAGCTAGGGTGGTTCGGAGTTCAATTTGTGGAGCCATTTTCGTTGGGACGTAGTGGACTTCTCCCAGTTGAAGGATAGAAAAAAGGCGGAAGACTTCTTAGACCCTGCGGGAATGGAGGGGACAATATCACTTGCGTAAATTCGGACACACTGCGAAACAATATGGATATGCGGTAAGTGACGTCAAATAAGCCTTCTTGAGCCGTAGTGGATGAGTTGAACTGCATATCGCTGACTGCATATAGATTTAGGATAGATTTTCAGCCGTCTCACTGGCGTGATAGCGTATGACGGTGGCTCGTAACGGAATCTCTTTTCTGAACTACGGGTAGAGTCCGATTTTCTAGTAAGTCTTTATGGCTGACGGTGAGAACTAAAGCGCAGCCACGTGCGGCGGCTGACACCTTGCCACTTCTAGTATTGATGCACAGTGAGTATTGGCAATCATTATCGGAATTCGCCCAAGATGCATACTCTTTTCCTGAACCTGGTACTGGCCGTTCCCGTTGTTGTCGATTCCTTGCAAAACCCACAATCCATGGGGCAAGCTTAGCTTCCCACCGTTGTATCCTCTTCTCATCTCTCGCGGCGACGCGACCTCGCAGAAAGGTTTTAACTACGTACGATGATCGTTGACAACAAGCTTGACTCCCCGACACTAGGGTCAGGGTTTGGGAGGCATGCGACGAATGTGAATCAAGAAGACATTGAGATGGGCGAATACCGTCTCCATATACAGTCGCCGATGACTATGTCGAGCCCTCCGGCCTATGTGTCAAATTCTCCAAGCCCAATATCGAGCCCACCACACAGCCCATTACCAGTCAGTCCAACAAGAGATGGCATAGACTGGTCGGATAGCGACAGTACGATCATCCTTCGTCCGAAATCTGAGTTGTCGGATCGACGGGAAGCGTCCGCAGAGTGCAATGCCAATTGGCTCAGCAAATTGACATTCAACTGGATATCTGGTGTATTATGGGTGAGTTGTGCTATTATCCTCACGATTTTTAAGTTCGTTTTCTGACTGATGAGATGTTCTAGAAAGGATATCGCCAGCCGCTTCAAGCCACCGACATTCCCCTGATTCATCCCGATCGACGGTCCAAAGATCTTGCCCGGACTGTCCAAGAAGTTTTCAGAGAGCGAATAAGGCGAAAACAGAAATTTGCACTGTTCCTCGCTCTTCACCAGGTATTCAAAAGGCAGTTTTGGATTGGTGGGGTATGCAGAGGTGTAGCGGATGTACTTCTCATCCTCATTCCCTATACTCTGCGGTACCTGATCCAATTCGCAATGGACTCGTATATATCCAGCCGTAAACATTCATCAGGACCACCAACATGGCATGGCATTGCCTACTTAGCTGGTATAGTGGCTATGCTTTCCATCCAGACATTTTGTCATAACCACTATATGTTTCTCATGGGCGTGATTGGTGGCCAGGCTCGCGCGGTCCTGACTTCGGCCATTTTTGACAAATCAATGAAAGTGATGGGACGTGGGAAGGTGCCACGCGCTGATGGAGAAGCGTTCGGCGAAGGCGATGGAGACGGTAGAAATTATGTCGCGGAAAAGAAGAATAAGAGGGAAAAGGGACGCAAGAAGCCGGTAGCGAAGGAAAAGCAGGAAGAATGGTCTACTGGCCAGTTAACAACACTTCTTTCCGTTGACTGTGCCCGCATTGCTCAGGCAGCGAGCGGCGTACACATACTTTGGACCGCCCCATTATCTCTATCCATTGCTGTAGCGTTACGTATGCGTCATTTTCCCCAACTCATTTTCTTTCTTGCTGACATGTCATAGTCATCGTCAACTTACGAGTGAGTGCTCTCGCTGGTCTGGGACTCCTTGTATTCGGGTTCATACTACTCATCGTAATTGTCGGCATCCTCTTCCAGAAACGGAAAAACATTGGCAAAATTGCTGAAGCCCGGGTCTCCCTGACGAGGGAGGTCTTGGATGCCATTCGCGAGGTCAAATGTTACGGGTGGCAGGAGGGGTTTGCCCGAAATATTCGAACCTTGCGAAGCGAAGAGACGCACAAGCTACAACACTACATGGCGGTGAAGAATGCCGTGGGTGCCATATCCCAGGGTCTTCCGGTTTTGACGGCTATGATCTCCTTCATCACATACGCGCTGACGCATTCCGGGCTGTCGCCAGCGATTGTCTTCTCGTCCACCGCTTTGTTTACTAGTTTGCGGATGCCGTTGATCTATCTTCCTATATGTATTCAGGGATGCATTGACAGTGCCGCATCCTTACTACGCATCCAAGCGTACTTGTCCATGGAAGAGGTTGACGAGTACCTAAAACTGCCCGAGATGGAAGCCGCCGTAGAGGTCCGCCACGGTACATTCTCCTGGAACGAGCTCCACGAAGCCAAAAACACGGATATGGATCATGGATCCAAAATTATCCCTCTACCGGTTGACAGCGTTCCCAGGTCAGGGTTTCGACTGAATGATGTGCACCTCAAGATTCATCGTGGTGAGCTCTTGGCGGTCATTGGGAGTGTCGGGTCCGGGAAAACGTCTCTTCTCTCAGCCCTCAACGGTGACATGACAAAGGTATCAGGGCAGGTAATTTGGGGTGCCACGCATGCACTTTGCACACAGCAAGCCTGGATGATGAATGCTACGCTGCGTGAAAATATCATTTTTGGATCTGATCGAGGATTCGATCCGAAGTGGTACCGCACGGTAACGGAGGCATGTTCGCTCAGACGAGACCTTGACTTGCTTCAAAATGGCGACCAAACAATCGTTGGAGAGCGCGGTGTCGTACTTTCAGGTGGTCAAAAACAACGTATCAGCTTAGCGCGAGCCATGTACTCGGGGAAAGATGTTTTGCTGCTGGATGACCCCTTGAGCGCCGTTGACGCCAACGTAGGCCGCGCCATTGTAGACGACGCAATCTGTGGGGAATTGCACGGCAAGACGCGCGTGCTTTGCACTTCTGATATTACACTATTACATCGATGCGACCGTATTTTATGGATGGACGACGGTCGGATACGCGCCCTCGACACTTTCGAAAACCTCATGCGGCACAATTCGGACTTTGCCAACCTCGTTAATCAACCGAGAGGAAATGATGGCAGCGAGAAGCGCAAGTCGAAGATAATTGAGAAGAAACAAATCCAAGAAGTAAGAACTGGAGTGAACAGGAGGGACCCTAAAGCCACAAATGGACTAATCGAAGAGGAAGAGCGCGAAACGAAGTCGGTATCTTGGGCCGTATACAGATCTCTTTTTGTCTCTTCTGGAAGCATTATGCTTGCGGTTTCATGTGTTCCTATGCTTGTGCTAGGCTCAGGAAGCATGGTACTAACGCAGCTTTGGCTTGCATGGTGGAGCTCGGACCGTTATCACCTGAAGCGGCAGATTTATATCGTCATCTACGTTGGGTTAGCGCTGGGTCAGATCCTCTTCCTCTACATGTTTGGCCTCTTTCTCGGGGCTTGCTGTACAAAGTCCAGCCAAGTCATGCTGAACAGGGCTGTGCTGAGAGTACTACGTGCTCCTGTCTCATTCTTCGATACGACACCCTTGGGCCGGCACATGAACAGGTTTTCGACTGATGTAGAGGCCATGGACTACCATCTTCCGGAAGCGATGCGGATGTTTTCTATCTCAATCTGCGGTCTAGCAGCTATCTTTTCCCTGATCATTGCATACTTCCACTGGGTAAGTCAAACCCTCCCATCCAGGCGTTCTTCAAACTTCTCACATTTCGTAGTTTGCAATCGCTGTGGTTACTCTACTGGTTGTTTTAGTCTTCCTTGCAATCTATTACCGCTCGACCGCTCGCGAGGTCAAACGATATGAATCTATCCTCCGCTCCGTTGTCTTTTCGAGATTCGGCGAAGGACTCTCCGGTGTCTCGACTCTTCGCACTTACGGCATGGACAGTGCATTCTACCACCAACTGTGCGATGCTGTCGATGATATGAACGGCGCCTCTTTCACAACCATCGCGGTTCAACGCTGGCTAAGTCTTCGCCAAGATGCAGCCACCATCATTCTTGTCGCGATCATGGGTATCCTCGTCATAGTTGAGCGTAAAAGCCAAAATCCAGCCATCTCTGGCCTGGTACTGAGTCTCATGCTCTCCGCTGTTCAAGTCATCCAGGTCGTGGTCCGCGAATGGGCTGACGTGGAAGCCGCCATGAATTCAACCGAGCGTCTGCACGCATACGCCACGGGTCTCCCCCAAGAAGTCGACAACAACACATCTCCACCCGCCCATTGGCCGCAGTCTGGCGCCGTCGATTTCGCACACACGAGGATGCGGTACCGCCCCGATCTTCCAGATGCCCTGTCCGGACTAAATCTGAGCATCAAAGGAGGGGAACACGTCGCGATTGTTGGTCGCACGGGGGCGGGAAAATCTTCAATCGTGAATGCGCTTTTCCGGCTCACTGACCTCTCCTCCGGTTCCATCTCCATCGACGGAAAGGATATCGCAAACGTCCCACTAGAACGTCTACGTAGCGGCAGTGCACTGTCTATCATCCTGCAAGACCCCGCGCTCTTCTCAGGCACAGTGCGCACGAACCTCGACCCATTCGAAGAGCTTACCGACGACTTGATATGGGATGCGTTGAAAAGTGCTGGACTTGACGGGACCCTCCATCCCAGTGATATCCTGCATGACCAAGGTTCTAATCTGAGCCTGGGACAAAAGCAACTTCTCGCTCTCGCCCGAGTACTTGCCCGCAAGGAAAGCCAAATCGTTGTGTGCGATGAGGCGAGCGCAGCGCTGGATGGCAAGACTGATGAGCATATCCAACGCAATATGCGACATGCGTTTCGCAACAAGACGGTTATCTGTATTGCTCATCGTCTGCGTACGGTGCTATGGTATGATCGGATTGTTGTCATGGATGCGGGGAAGATTGCTGAAGTGGGTGCGCCATTTGAGCTGTTCAATATGGAAGAGGGGATCTTCAGACAAATGTGCGAGAGGGTGGGGATTACGGGACGAGTGATTCAAGAGGCAAAGAACCAAGCGGATGCAGAGAACAGGGCGCCGGCCATTGATCTTTCGCTACCCAGTACTAGTCTTGAGCTTGACTTTGGTAGTTTTGTATTTGATGGCGTGGAGGGAAGGGTCAACGCTGACAAAGACTATTTCGGACAGGCTTGGAAGAGATGGGATGCAATGGATTGGACGATGAGCAAGAGGAGCCCCAGTCCTACACATGGTAGACGTGGGCGCTTGCATCGAAGTCCCCTTACTTCGTGGGTGTTGTGGGAGGCGGCATTCGGGAGGGAGAGCATCATCAGGGATTTGTAATTTCTGATGATGTCGACGAAGCGCGAATGTCTCAGTAAATGTAACGGTTCAGGCACTGTTAACCAATGCTTAACCGCTGTGGATGACTATCTGTGAAAGTGGCGCATTGGGTGGT
>JAFHBW010000261.1:0-36188 GCA_019022765.1 Westerdykella sp. P71 | reverse complement strand
GGGGAGGGAGGGTTGAATGGGAGGAGGAGGGATGGGAGAACCCGGGGAAAGGTTTTGTAAAAGGGGTATGTATTACGGCAGTGATGGATAGATGGGGGGTTCCGCGAGGTGCTTGTAATGTCATTTAACTCGTGGTCCGGTTTATACAATAGGGGGATGGGATCCAGGTTGTTTCCAATCATAACCGGTTTGATGAGGATGGCATGTAACTTCTCCCACCACCGTTTTTCTGCAGACCGCGCAGCCTGGACACAGCGACTGAAGGGAACCTTGGAACGATTATTGGGCTTATAACGATGGACGTCAATTGTTGAAATCGATGAACAATTTAGAGGAACAAGCGTGATCACGTGGACCGATTCTCACATCTCTTCAGCTCGCTCTACCCAATCCTCCTCGAAGGAAAACGAAGTTTCCAGAGTAGTTGCAGGTACGAAGGAGCCTCTCCGTATTCGAATGGTATTATACGAGGTATAGCCCTTTCGCCCGCCCTTCTGACAAGAAACGGATTCCGAGTTCCCCTGCGCCCCGCCACCGCCATCCAGGTTGCCGTGATAGGCCAACGATGTCATCGTGTCCTGCAAGATATAAACAGCAGTGCTGCGATGTCCATTACACATGCAGCGTCTTTTCCCGAATGTAAATGGCCGAATCAATACCAGAGGATGAAAAGAACAATTATGAAACGTTTCGCGAGTGTTTGAGTGAGGTGGTTTTGAAGGGGTTAGCGGCGCCAACAGAGAAGCCGAAGAGGAGGAGAACGAAGAAGAGAGAAAACGCGGCAACAGGCTCCGGGAATGGAGGAACGGGGGCTAGAAAAGAGGAAACAGAACAACGAGGGGACGATGCTGAAGAATTGGGCGAATTCATCGATGTAAGGTACCTACCCTATTGCCCCTTCACCCCGCCCTTGTATCCATATACCCCAAATCTCTCACATCTGCACGACAATGTAAACAACTACAAGCACCAAATAACCAACCCTGATGCAGTACCTCACAAGTCTCATCTTCCCCTCCCTGCCCCCCTCCCTACGAACCCTCACCTTCTCGACCCTCAAATCCCTCCCCCCCTCAATCCAAGATGCCTACTCCCTTCCCCTCTCCCCCTCCTTCGTCGAAGACATAACCTCCTCACTCGACCCAGAGACGCAGGACAGCCTAACCTCCTACGGGCTACTCCCCCCATCGAGAGACGGGTCCGAGGCCGATACCCAAGACCTAAACATCCTCTTCTCATCCCTCCTATCCTCGTATATCGACATCTCTACGACCCCGCCGCCCCCTTACTCCTCCACCCACACAGCAGAGTGCGAACTATGCCAGCGCGACTGGATACCGCTGACGTACCACCACCTCGTTCCCAGGGGCGTTCACGACAAGGTGCGGAAGCGGGGGTGGCATCCCGAAGAGAGGCTGAACAGCGTGGCGTGGTTGTGCAGGGCTTGTCATAGTTTTGTGCACCGCGTTGCTAGTAATGAGGAGTTGGCGAGGGAGTACTTTACCGTGGAGAGTCTGATGGAGAGGGAGGATGTGCAGGGTTGGGTCAAGTGGGTGGGCAGAGTGAGGTGGAAGAGTCGGTGAGGGGAGAGTTCGGAGGGACGGGAGTATGAGGAAGAGAGCAAGGAAAGGAGGCTTGGTGAACTCTCTCAACACAGCTCGACAAGCAAAATAGGCAGCAGAATGAGGATGCACATCATTGATTCTCATTATTACTCTCCCACTCCAAAAAGCTAACTTGTCGGGTCAAAACCAAGCTCACCTACGCATAAACCGCATCAAACAGCAAAGAAAAAGGAGCCCGGCATATATCATAACCATATATATGCATTACTCACTTTGAAAAACCCAGCACCTCCATGCAGATAGAAAATCCAAAACAGCAGCTGCAAAACCTATACGCTACATGAAAAAGCCGCTCTTGCCCAGCACTACATAGCTCGCTCATGCATGAATGCCCAGTGTGGTGATCCTGGGGGATTGGAGAGGTTGAATTCGTAACATGGCATGGCCTGCTACCATGTCACACAATGTTGAAGGCGAGCGGACTTTTGGCAAGGCGTTCAGTACGCATCCTACAGTTCTACCGCAGCTTGCCGGTCTCTTTGGCTTCCTTGACTTGTTCGAAAACCTGCAAAATAATTAGCAAACGTGTATAACGTGAAACGGTCAAGCATACCTTCAGCATCTTCCTGCGTGCACCAAGAGCATTGACACCACGTTTCTCCAGCCCCTCGTCATCCAGCTCGACCAGCTCTTGCCATTTCAGGTCTTTCAGATTATCGGTATATTTGTGGAGGCGGAGACTCCTAAGCCAGCTTGGGATGTCTTGAAGGAGAGAGGGGTCGGTCGGGTCCTCCGGAGGCTTGGAGCTTCCACGACGGCCACGGGGAGAGCGCCCACGGTTGATTTCAGAATGATCGGAAATGTAGCCAGGGTGACCGTCCAGTCCAATGCCGAACTGGGCGAGGTTCAGGCCAGCAAGACCGTTGTTGACGAGAGGAGAGGAACCGTAGTCAGCAGCTAGGAAACCGTTATTCTGAGGGGACGCAAAGCTGAGGGCGCCCATGGCTCCAGCTTGCATGGCGATACCAGGAGAGTTCGGGCGGGAGCGACGTCCATGGATAGCGGCCAATTGTTGGGACTGAAGCGCGGCGGCCTGCTGGGGAGTCAAGACCTGGCCAAGTTCGTTCGTCATGAGGAAGTTGGCATTGGGAATTCCGGCAGCGAGGAGGCCGGGGGACAGCGGGTTGTTTACAGCTCCCTGGCCCTCGGAAGAGCGAGCACGGCGGTATTTGCGGGCGTCATCCAAGGTGATCCTGTTGTTAACAGTAGACAAGGCGGCCAACTTCATAGCTGTAGCATTAGCAACCATGTCGGCTTGAGTGGGAGCAGCCTGAGTGTTGAAGTTTGATACCATGGGGGTGCTCAATTGCGATGCCCAGCTTCCGCCGGGTGCGTACGAAGGCGACAGCAAGGGCATGTTGCCGAGGTTCTGCGGGGCGTTCAGGGTCGTGCTCTGAAGACTGCCAGTCTCGTCGTTGGAAAGCGGCAGGCGGGGGGAGCGAAGACCTGCGGAGGGTGGCGGCTGCGTGAATTGGCCCATAGGCTGGTGTTGACCGGACGACTTGGGTCGCTGCTGGCCCTCGCCCCATGGGGACGGGGGAGGTTGGTTATCCTTGCGATTGCTCTCTTCAGCAGGGGCGGAAATGGTGGGAGCAGCCAGGGAGGAGCGATCTCCAACAGTGCTATTACGGTTCGAAGCAGGAGCGATGCCAACGATATCGGTGAACTCGGCCTTTTGCTTCGCAATGGCGGCAGCGGCGTCGGGGAACATGCGGTGGATGGTCGAGGTATCGAGGCCGGAATTGCGCTTCGCGCCAGGCGATGGCGGGGGGCGGCCGAGGGCAATGGAGTTGCGATCTCCCGTGCTAAGCTTGCTCATGGCATCGCTCAATTTCTGGGTCATGGGATCTGGGAATGTTAGGGTATGGGGAGTGAGTCTATGGTTAGGGTCACTGACCTTTTTCTCCAAAGTTGGCGGGAGAAAGGACTCCCGACATGGGCAGGTTCTTGGACATCTGCTGCAGGACCTGGATGAAGAACCTAATCTGCACCTGGGTTGTCTGCTGGAGCAAAGCGTAAAGAGCGGCGGTCCTTTCGGCCTCGCTGAGGACGCGGAACCACTGTTCGATGGCGCTCAATTCGTCCTTGAAGTCCTGGTCAAGGGTGGCCGTGGCCATTTCCTCGAGGGTATTTTCATACTGGTCGATGTCTGCAAGCCATTGCTGGGCGGCTCTTTCCATCTCATCTGGATTGCCGGAGTTCGTGTTGTTGCGTCCAAAATACACCTCCGAGGCCGGGCGGATGCCGCGGTTAGCTAGGGGAGAGGAAAAGCCGCCCATATCAGCGGAAGCGCGGAGATGGTGTCCTCCGCCGATGGTGTTGCGGGTGTTGGGCGGGCGGAGGGAGCTGGAGCCCTCTGGGGTGCTGTTGCGGTTCGCAGCAATGTGGTTGGACATGATGGCTACGAGATAGGTCACAATGTTTAACGGGGTGAGTGGTCGAGGGGGATGATTATGCTGAAGCCTGGTTAGCGCCAGGGTCTCAATCATCCATCATACGATTCTGTCTTGGACAACAGGTGGAGAGTGGGATACGCACAGGTAGTCCGAGTCTATGTAGTTGTCTTGGTTGGCAGGGCGCGGTATCGAGTATCTCCTGCAGTTCCTGCTGGCCTCAAAGGAGCTCGACCTTGCGATTTTGAATCGTCTGCGCGGGTCCGGATACACAGGACAGGGCCGACGCACGGAGCGGGCTGGCGAAGGAATAAGAAGAGGGCGGTAAATACCAAGGTTACAAGGAACAGAAAAGCAGAGAGGGCGGAAGGGGAGGGAAGAGAGGAGGGGGGAGGAGGAGGAGGGAAAAATCGAGAGCGAAGGTGGTGGTGCTCGAAGGTGGAGGCGAGGGGGAGGGTGAAGGAGAGCAGATTGGCGGTAGTGAGAGGCCGTGTGAGGCACCAGACGGTTGTGAGGGCACGGAGCACAACCGAAGCCCTGCCCACCAGAAACCCCCCAGTGCCCTGCTCCAGCCAGTTACGACTGCGCCTGGCCAATTCAGCTGGCGCCTCCGCTGTTTCGAGACAGCCACCCGAGAATGTGCTTGCGAACTCTTGGGACGACTTTTTCACTCCAGCAATTGGTGTAGACTGAGCGAACGCGGTGTTGAGATGTCCTTCTCCCTCCCCTGGAATCGAGCGTTGATGCTGACGACGACAAATGTCGTGCTGGAAAAGGAAGGCTGCTTCCGAAGCACTGCGTGTAGCGCATTGTATGACTATCGGCAAAAAGAGATTCCTATCATCCATCACACGTTTGAGGCCCTCCTTTTTATAGAGCATCTGCCGCATGTCCACATGGTGGGTGATCCTTTCATTGATGTCGTTCGGCTCCTCTTACCCTCCCGAGTCGCATCCGGGCTTCCAGAAGTCGGCCTTATATAACACCTGTTCTCCTAGAGCCATTCCAATGTACTCCGTACACAGTGTCCTTATTTCCGGTAGTCCTGGATATGTCTCGGCTCGTCTTCCCCACTTCCCAAATATCAATGTCCACATCATACACCCCCATCCCATCTACTATCCCAAACCTCACCTCACACTCACCTTACCTGTCCAATCACCGCCCCAACCATAACCGCAGCCTCCCTCTCCCATCCCCCAACAGGTACCCCCTTCCCCCTCCCCCCAGGAACCTGCGACCCCCGATTCACACACTCCCGAATCGCCTCCCTCACCCTCTCCTTATTCGACCTCAACGTCCTCGCAGACACTCCTCCCCTCTGCATGATCTCTTGTACTTTAGGAGACAGTGCCGACGCTAGGGAGCGCCAAAAGTACGATGGGAGGGACGATGTGTCGAGCGAGTTCAAAAGGCGTTGCAGGAAATTCGGATAGGTTGAGGTGGATTTCGCTGAGGCGGATGATGAGGAGAGAATGGGATGTGTGGGCGGCTTGACAGATTCCAGCAGCGACTCCAGAGCGACAATGTTCTGGCATCGGGCCGAAACCTCCAACAGCGTCCGGTCCAGCGACGGCAACGTAGCCAAAGCCCGTGCCAGTGACGCCAACGACGACTTCAAAGCCGTCTGTAGATAGTCTTCCAGCGAGTCCAGCAGCAGTGTTGGTCGGAACGCTTCCAGCGTCGTGATCCCCTTCGTAGGCGACAGCAAATACAGCGTCAACAGCGCGGACGTCGTCCTCGCCCTCGTCTCCTCCGTCTGTGCAAATGTCGATGCCGAAGACTGGCCCCCAGACATCAAAAGCGAGGACATGGAAAACTCCCTAACCACCTGCTGCGCCCGCGACGCTATACTCCTCTCCACCGGATTCACAAGCTCGCTCCTCAATGTAGTCACCACGTTGATCCTATCCAGCCCCTCTCCTTCTTGCCCGGGCCCAGACGCAGCAAATATCTGCCGGAGAGCTAACAGCGTGTCCGCAGACCTCACCATTGCCCTATGATCCTCCTTCTTTGCACTCCCCACGCCTCCAATTTCCGACATGCGGACCTCCAGCTGCCGCCCCAGCATCAGACATCTTGCCACGGCTCTGCCGAGCTTCACGGTCTGGACGAGCCGTTCTGCCGTCAGACGGACCTGCTCGGCAGTCTCATATCGCTCAACGACTTCCTTCTCGAGGGTTTTGTAGGATTCGGTCAAGGTGGCCACTTGGGATTCTACCTGTTGGAGAATGCGGGCGCTGGATTCGGTTTGCGACCTGGTGTGTTCGAGGAGGGGTAGGGCGGATTTAGTAGTTAGGGTGTCGATGTGCGTATCGATTTCCTGGACATCGAAGAGAACGCGGGAGAGCGGAGTGGAGAGGTCGAGTGGTGTGTCGGAGGGGTTGTTTGTTGCGAGCACGAGTGTGTTGGCAAACGAGGTTGCGGAGAAGCCGGGATCGAGGAACGCCTCGTAGTCAATGTACGAGGGCTCGGATTCGGCCATTGCTGTTGGCCGGCTTTGCTAGAGCGCTGTAGCAAACTGTGAGAGTTTGTGGAGGTGTGAAGCTCCATGGTAGAGCTTTTGGTTCCTGACAGCAAACAGCCATCCACAAGAAGCCTAGCTCCATTTTCGACCGCGGGGAATGAACCCCCGCTCGCACCTCCGAGTCCGCAGCAACAACGACAACAATAACATCACCACCCGGGAGCCCTGCCGCTCCCCACACTCAAAATGCCACCCTCAATCCCCGCTCCTTCAATCCGCGTCCCCATTGAACTCCTCTCGCAATCCTCCTTCTCCCAATTCGGCACCGTAATCCAGAACCCAGCCCACACAGCTCACTCCTCCTCCTCCTCCTCCACCACCACGACCCAAGATGCCCCGAGAACCGAATCCGCAAACCAAGGCACCGCCCTCAAATTCCTCGACGTCACCCTCCCCACAAACCTCTACCACCTCGCCCCGAGCCGCAAACCCGCCAGGCCCGTCATGAACATGTTCGTCTGCGCGCCGCGCGACCTACGTCCCCGCGAACCCAGCTCCAGCATGCCGAGCAGCTGGGGCGACATCGACCTGGACGACGACGAAGACGACGACGACGACACCGCCAGCCTGAGCCTGCGAGGCGGAAGCAAGCGCCGCGACCTCTTCGACGTGCACATCCTCGAGCGCCACCCCTTCACGACGCAGACCTTCATCCCCATGGGCCTGGGCCCGAACGACAAGCACACGCAGTACCTCGTCATTGTCGCGCCCACGCTGCCTGCCTCGCGTTCCCGCAAAGACCTGCGGCCGCCTCCGTACCCGATCGCCTCGACGCCGAGGAAGAAGCGCTCGCTCAGGGACATCTTCGCGCGCGCCCGGCCATCCCCTTATACGAACTCCACCTCTCCGCCTTCCTCCTCGCATGCTTCTCTGCAGCGCCTCCACCCAAGCCAACGGCCCAAAGGCCCCGGGCTCCCCGACCTCCGCAACCTCCGCGCATTCATAGCGAACGGCACGCAAGCCGTGACGTACGGCGCGGGGACGTGGCACGCGCCGATGGTCGTGATCGGGGACCGACCGATTGATTTCGTGGTTGTGCAGTTCGCGAACGGGGTGGGCTCGGAGGACTGCCAGGAGGTGGTGTTGGAGAAGGGCGAAGGGAGGGAAGAAGGGGTTGTGGTGTGTGTGGATAGGGACGGTGGGGGCAGGGTCGTGGTGAAGGCCGGGCCGGGGAGCGTGAAGGCGAAGCTGTGAGTGTGGTAAAGCATGGAGGTGTGATGGGTTGATATATCCGTGACTGTTGCTTATAGAAGCTATAAGCCAGCCTCGCTGTTTAACTATAGTGTCTAATATATGTATCCGTTTGATATTAAAATCCAATGCGCCCTGTCTGTCCGGGACTTGAATTCACCTCACAAGCCAGCAGGAAATTTTTCCGCCAACGATGTCGAACTACCGCTCCAGCAATGCCCGTAAAATACTGCAATCGGACTTGTCAAATGCTACTGTCGTAATCGTACTTTGACATCCTCCCTCGACATCTCACCCTTGCCTCTAGCTGCTATTCAGTGCACACCCAGTCCACATCGGAAAAAGCATCATAAAACACATCCGCCAGCAAAGCCATGACGCACACAACACAAAATCGGACGAGCAGAAGCACACAAAACGTTATAGGGAAAAACACAAATGATACATTTGCATGCTAAACACCAACCATTCCACAAATACAAGGCCTAACCCAATCTACATGAGCCAGGATGAGAGATAGCCGTTAACTTTAGAACAAAACAAGGGAATTTCTGTCCTTCCCCAAGAATCCTTTCGTCCTCATCCGCTCGTCCAAAAAAGTTTGCAAACTTTTCCTCTTCGCTGTTTCCGACTCCTTCCGTCCCCAATGTACTGGTGCGTCGGTATTTGTATATATTGAGGCGCTCAGTTCATCCCCTCATCTGCATCCCCAGTACCGATTATCTTGTCAAGACCCCGATCGCAAGGCATTTAAGCCTTGGCGTTCTTGGCCATGGTGTTGAGGGCAGAGCCGTTCTTGAACCACTCAATCTGGCCCTCGTTGAAGGTGTGCGAGAGCTTGACGTCGAAGGGCTTGCTGCCGTCGGCGGGGTGGACGACGAGGGTCATGGGCTTGTCGACGGCTAGCTCAGTGCACAGAAGGTCGACCTTGTCATTGGGGCCGATCTTGTCGTAGTCGGCGGGGTCGGAGAAGGTGAGAGGAAGCATACCCTGCTTCTTCAGGTTGGTCTCGTGCTATGAATCTTTTAGCAACTTGTCCACGTAAGCAGGTGTCAGAGTACATACGATACGGGCGAACGAGCGAGTGATGATGGCAAGGCCACCAAGATGCCTGGGCTCGAGAGCGGCGTGCTCACGGGAAGAACCCTCGCCGTAGTTCCAGTCACCAATAACAACCCACTTGATGCCGTTCTTCTTGTAGTCGCGGGCAACAGCAGGGACAGCGTCATACTGGCCAGTCAGGATGTTCTTGACCTTGTTGGCCTCACCGTTCTCGGCGTTGATGGCACCAATCAACATGTTGTTGGAGATGTTGTCCAGATGTCCACGGTACTTCAACCAGGGGCCGGCCATGGAGATGTGATCGGTGGTGGTCTTGCCCTGAGCCTTGATGAGGATGGGCAGGTCCTTGGCGTCCTTGCCATCCCAAGGCTGGAAGGGCTGAAGGATCTGGAGACGGTCGGAGGTGGGGGAAACGGCAACGGAAACGGAGGAGCGGTCCGCAGGAGGAGCCTGGTAGGTGTCCTGTCCGGGGTCGTAGCCGCGGGCGGGAAGAGCCTCACCGACGGGCTCCTTGAGCTTGAACTCCTTGCCATCCTTACCCTTGAGCGTGTCGGTCAAGGGGTTGAAGGCGAGGGTGCCAGCAATGCTCATCGCCACGACCATGTCGGGAGAAGTGACGAAGCAGTGGGTAGCGGGGTTGGCATCGTTACGGCCGGTGAAGTTACGGTTGTAGGAAGTAACGATGGTGTTGGGCTCGCCCTTCTTGACGTCCTTGCGGTCCCACTGGCCAATGCAGGGGCCACAGGCGTTCGCCAAGACCATACCGCCAAACTCCTCGAAAGTCTTCAACTGACCATCACTAGATGAAAATTAGACGGAATTATCAGAAATTCAACCATGAAAACACATACCGGGCCACAGTTGCGCGAATCTGCTCGCTATAAGAGGAAAGAGCGTTAGTTTTCATCACCTGAAGCTCAAGGGTGTTGGAGGAGACTCACGATCCGGGGGTGACGACGAATTGAGCCTTGGACTTGATTCCATGAGCCATGGCATCCTCAGCAATGGATGCAGCGCGGGTCATATCCTCATAGGAGGAGTTGGTGCAAGAGCCGATCAGACCGACCTTGACCTCCTCGGGCCAGCCGTTGGCCTTGGCGGCCTCCTTGAACTTGCTGATGGGAGTGGCCAGATCGGGGGTGAAGGGACCGTTGATGTGGGGCTCGAGGGTGTTGAGATCAATCTCAATGAGCTGGTCGTACTCGGCGCCCTCGTCCTCACGGAGCTCGGCGGCGTACTCGCGGGCGAAGTCACCAATGCGCTGGCGCTTGGTAGCCTTGAGGTAGTCGTACATGCGGTCATTGAAGGGGAAGACGGAAGTGGTAGCACCGATTTCAGCACCCATGTTGCAGATGGTGCCCATACCGGTGCAGGAGAGGGACTCGGTACCAGGGCCGTGGTATTCGACGATGGCACCAGTTCCACCCTTGACGGTGAGGATACCGGCAACCTTGAGAATGATATCTGCAAACTCATGTTAGTGACATGCTGCGATTTACACGTTCCAATGGTTCCCAAAGTTCACACAGTCTCGCGAATCCAAAGATTTGAAGTTCTCTTGAGAGGTGTGCTTCAGACCTCGGAAGCACGTGCACGTGTCGTGCCCTCCCAAAACATTGAGGAAAATTCTGATACGTACCCTTGGGAGCAGTCCAGCCAGAGAGCTTGCCAGTCAGCTTGACACCAATGACCTTGGGAGCCTTCAATTCCCAGGGAAGGTTGGCCATGACGTCAACAGCATCGGCACCGCCGACACCGATAGCAGCCATACCGAGACCACCAGCATTGGGAGTGTGAGAGTCAGTACCGATCAAGAGACCACCGGGGAAGGCATAGTTCTCGAGGATGATCTGATGGATGATACCGGAGCCGGGACGCCAGAAGCCAATGTTGTACTTTGCGCACGAGGTGGACAGGAAGTCGTAGACCTCCTTGTTGATCTCGTTGGCGCGGGCCAAATCCTTGGCGCCGCCGACCTGGGCCTCGATGAGATGGTCACAGTGGACAGTGGTCGGGGTGGCCACGGAGGGCATGCCAGCGGACATGAATTGGAGGATGGCCATCTGAGCGGTGGCATCCTGGCAGGCGACGCGGTCCGGGCGGAGCTTGAGGTAGCTCTTGCCGCGCTCGATCTCCTGGTTATGGGGATCATCCAAGTGCGAGTAGAGGATCTTCTCGGCGTAGGTGAGGGGGCGGTTGAGGCGCTGGCGGACGATGCTGAGGTTCTCGCTCATCTTCTTGTAGTTGATGAAGTTGCCCTTCTCCCAGTTGGTCATTTCGACCTTCTTGGAGAGGGGGGCATCGCTGACGGTAGCCAGATGCCTCTTGCTAACGGCCTGGCCAATGCGGCCCAGCCTCGCGAGATTGTGCATGGTGGGCGACGATGGGGGGGAGGGAGTGGAGTGGTTGAAGCGGGAGGAGTTTGGGGAGAGGAAGAGTGAAAAGAAGAGGTCAGAAGCTACCGATAACTACTGACGAACGGAACGACGCTGATTGGCTGGCGAGCGGGCGCACGGCGCTGGTACCTCGGCGTCAACAGTGAAGACAGAAACGCACGGTAATTCTTTTCCCGTTGGTCCGCAATTCACCGCGCAGGAGACGAGAAAAAGCCGCAAATAAATATGGAGAGAAGAAGATGGGCTGGGGGGTTTGATGGAGGTATATACAAGAGCTTCTGCTCTGCTCCGGCAGCAGCTTGGGGGGATGGGCGGGATGATGCGCCTTTTGTTGCTTCTGTGAATTAGCGATGGCGTCACAGGCCAGTGAGAGAACCTCCAGAAGTCCAGGGCTGGAGCAACGGCAACTTTGCAAGCTCCGTTCACGAGACGACCAGCGGAACCCCACGCGCCGCCAAGGGTGAATTGAAGAGCACTGATTCGCACACAAGTCTATCTGATAACGTACCGCCTGGGGAAGGCCGGCCGGCGATCGCGATGTGACTTTCGCATTACGACGCTGTACGAAGACAATATCTCACCCATGATCCATCTGTGAAGGGTGAGAGGTGAGAGAGCTCCGAACCATTCCTCCTCCGTCAACAACCCCCCGCCAAGACCAGGGCCCTCGGCCGTCCGAAGAAAATTCTGTCAACCTGCAGACTCGTTACCACCTGTCCCATCTCGCCGCACGTCCCGCCATCTAGCCGAAACTCTCCATACAGCCATACAGCCCAGCTTCAGCTGCCTGCGAGGTCGTTTCCCCCAGCTTTACCGAATTCCCCTCTGTGCGATCCGCGGCCGATTCCAAAGCTGCCAGTGTGCCACCCCCCGTTCGCCTTGTTCATCATGCCTGCCATCCGAGGAGAAAAGTCGAAAAAGAAGACGAGGAGGTATACCCGCGACCTCGACCAGGTCCATGCCGACTTGCGCTCAGAGAGGCATCTAGAGCAGTACAAGGAAACCAAGGCCGCAGAGGATCTGCCTGCATTGGGCCAGTTCTACTGTACCGAATGCGCAAAATGGTTCGAGAGCGACTACAATTTCGCGGCCCATAAGAAGGGCAAGGTTCACAAGCGGAGGTATGCACTGTTAGGGAAAATTCAGACAGGCGCACAAATGTTGACTAGGACGCAGATTGAGGCAACTTCGTGAGGAACCCTATTCGCAAAAAGAGGCAGAGCTGGCTGCTGGCCTTACCACCGACAACGGAAAGCGCACAACACAGATGGAGGTGGACGCAGAAGGGCAGGGCGCCGCAAGCTGAAAGTCGAGGGCATAATGGTTGGACTTTGCGCGAATACATTGGAACATGTCTGGCTCAACGAAGAGAGCAATCCTCAGGGACATATAGGCAGGCAGCTCTGCACTGCACTGCCTAATGAACACTGCTGCCTTCACCGAAGCACGCATGCCCGCGGACGACATATTTGGGGTCTGTGGAGAAGACCCGAAGGTGGATACATCAAGGGAAGGAACAAGGGAGGATTTGATACCCAGCAAGTTTAGATGCTTGCCCCAAAATTCAATGGATATGAACAAGCCCAGATGGAACGAAATCTGGCACAGAAATTATTGGACCATTTTCGATTGTGATTTGCGACATCTGAATAGGCACCCATTCCTCACACCGCCGCCTTGCTGCCTTGCGTGCCTGATCGTAACCTACAACAACGTTTGCAGAAAAGCTGCCGTGAGAACCACCATTTAACAAGAATACAACAGCCTCCAACACCTCCACCCCCGCAACACCAGCCCCAACACTCCAAAGAAAGACAATGCCGCACTCCACAGCAACAACATTCAAGTGCACGCCCCTCTATGGCGGCGCCATAACCGTCGATTTGCCCTCCAACTTTGACGATGCAAGGTGCGTTCCCTCCATCCCCATGTACCTCTCAGCCCTACAGGAGAAAAGCTAACTCGATGGCGCACCAGCCAAATCCGCCAAGTCCCAGACCACCAGGAAGTCTTCCTCGACACGGATGGCTATTCCAGCGTCGTCTTCGATATCCTAGAGCATGTTGAGCAACCTACGGATGCGGAAGCCCTCGAATATCACTTCCAGGACCTGGTGGCGGGAACGGGGGATGCGACGAGGGTAGTGGAGCAGGGGGTGAAGGGCTTGGACAAGATGAGGTATGCTTTCACTTTTCGCTCATTTCCTGATTCCTTATTGCAGTTTTGAATTGTTCTCTGTCCGTTCTCTTGCGACTTCAAGAAGGCCTCATTTACCGGGTGCTTCCCATACGTCACGTGAATCTGATTCACCATCTCTTTCCCTTGTCCCAATGCTAACAACCCTCCAAGCAACACCTCCGTCCAAACCATAACCTTCATCCAAACTCCAACCCAACGAACACACCGTAAAGAGCCCGACTTCGTCTCTGTGCACTTGATCCTCCTTCGCATCAAGCAGCACACGACAGATATCGTCATGACAGTCAATGTACCCCACTATCACGGCGAGTATGAGCCGGCAGCCACCCAGGAAGAGAAGACGGAGTTGATGAAGGAAGGGGATAGAGTAGCACAGAGAATCCTAGAGACCTTTGAAGTCAAGGATTGGGGCTTGTTTCACGGTTAGTCGGGGCAGGATGAATATGAATGAAAGGGGAGAGGATATGAAGCACAGATTGAATCATGACAGCATAATGTAGTGTGAAAGTAACCTTATTACCCTTAACTTCTGCTCTTCCTACTCTTGTATCCTCTCCCTCTACGATGAATTAAACTCCACGTGACTTCATGCGCCTTCCCGCTAGCGTCCCAGGCCGTTGCCCCTGCAACCAACCAATCAACAAACATTTCTACACACTCGCCCACGCAACACCACCACCACCAACTACGCCTTCCCCAATCTTTTGGCCTTGGGACAACCCATCCCTCCATCTCATTCCATTCTTACATACCATAAAATTAAGTCGCCCACAATGGCGCGTCTCCGCAAACCTGCTGCGGCCGAAAATCCCACGCCCTTCCCAGTCCTTCCTCTCCCAGCATCCACAGCTTCATCTACACCCACCACCTCAAAACCCGCTACGCCGCGCACCGTGCGCCGCATCAGGCGTAGCCCAAGCAAGTTGAGCACAGTAACGCCTTCAGAAACTCTGGGCACGCCACGGCGCGGATTGCGCTCCTCCAAGGCGAAAGATATCAGCTACTTTGAGGAGTCGGACTCCTCCTTCTCTGACAATGAGAACCCATCAGCCTCGTTCCTTATTCCAAAGGTCAAACCCACACCTGTGCGGCATACCACACCTAGAAGGCGGAAAGTGCTGGGCGAGGTAGAGGGTAATGGTCGGCGCTTGGGCTTGGAGACAGAGAGTGATGAGGATGTACAGACGAGGGGAGCGAAGAGGAAGAATCCGCTCATGGGACGCCAACCCGCACTGGGGTGGCTTCATTCGAGGAATCTAGCTAGGAGTATGGTGAAGAAAGAGCTAGCAAGGGAGATTGCTATGGAGGAAGCTTCCATGTTGGAGGAGGTGGACGACGATGCGCCGGTGGTCGTTACGGATTTGGCGCCGCCTAACCGGGGCTCGACACCATGCGCATCGAAGACACGGGAGCAGAAGCGCACACCAGAAATCCACGAGGTCCAAGAATGGGATAACAGATCATCCAAGAGTCCAGCGTATGAAAGTGCTGAACGTCTGCATCTCGAGCACGAAGTTACTGAGCATGATACGACCATGGAGCACGATCCTGAGAACACGCTGCAGCCTGAGGATTCCAACCACGGCACTGACTCGGCCGCACCAAGCAACTCAGAGAAACAGGAGCATGTAGTGGAAGACGAAGAGGACGAAGACCCAGTCGTCAATACAAAATTCATCCGGAATAGAAATGCACCGGCCCGTGCACGCAACCAGCTCAGCGACAGTGAGGAGGACGAAGACCCGGTCGTCAATCCGAGATTCAATCGAGTTCGACAAACACCTGTACGCCGACGCAAACAGCTCAGTGACAGTGAGGAAGATTCAGAATACGAAGGGGAGGAAATTTTCCACTCGGCGGATGATGATGAGGAAGAAGAAATTGTGCGCGTCGAAAGTCGACAACAAAGCCTGTCTTCACAAAGCCCGGAACGAGCCCGCGTCAATGCGCAGACCGAACAAGCCGAACGAGACGAAGATGAACTGCCTGACCTCAGGCCTGCACGGCCTGCACATCGAAAAGGACGGAGCACAGTGTCAAAGTGGGCTCAAGATGTCATTGACCTGACCGGCTCTCCCGAACCTCCGTCTTCTTTCCTTCTATCTGCGAAACGATTAGTACCTTCAGCAACATTGTCTCACTCCATGGGTTCTGATTCTTCAGATGATGGAGCTATCCTGTCTCGGTAAGTCGCACGTTTGATCCACCATCATGAATTAACACTGACAGGACACAGCTCTCCAACATATTCACGGCAACGCTCTCCTCGAAAAACTCCTCCGCTTGCACCAGCTAGCCCCAGCAAACTCGTTTCCCCTTCAAAGAAGAAGAACCGCATTCCCCAAGCCCCTGACCTCCGCCCCAGTCTCGACGCCTTCTGGTGCCCGCAGGTAGTGAACACATGGAACGAAATCCACTCCCCCGCGAAACCACTGCTGTCCCCTCGCAAAGAGAAGTTGTTGAGACGACTCAACAACGAAGACTCCTCTTCAGAGAGCGACGCCTCCTTCATGCTTGGACCTTCCTCGCCAACAAAGAAGAAAGCAGTCGATGGCATTACTTCGAAATCTCCATCCAAGAAAGGCACCACGTCCCCAACGACAGCAGAAATCCGCGCTCGCCGTAAAGCCTTCGCTGCCCAGAAACACGAACTTGCCCGATCCTTCCTCTCTGAACTCGACACCACCATCACAGGTGGCCGTATAGGGACCCTCTCAGCCCCAACAGGCGGTATTCAGCTCATCTGGTCTAAAACCCTCAAAACCACAGCCGGGAGAGCGAACTGGCGGCGCGAGAAACTGCGCCTGCGCACCGGCCCTGCACCCACCGATATTCGCGTCGAGTTCCGCCACAACTGCAGCATCGAGCTGGCGGAGAAGGTCATCGACGACGAAGAACGCCTCATCAACGTCCTCGCGCACGAGTACTGCCACCTCGCCACCTTCATGATCAGCGAGGTGCGCGACCAACCTCATGGCAAGGAGTTCAAGGCGTGGGCGGCGCAGGTGAGTAAGGCGTTTGCGCACAGGAACGTCGAGGTCACCACCAAGCATAATTATCAGATCGAGTACAAGTATGTCTGGGCGTGTAGGGTGTGCGGGTATGAGTTTAAGAGGCATAGCAAGAGCGTGGATCCGGGGAGGCATACGTGTGGGAGGTGCAAGGGGCCGCTGGTGCAGGTGAAGCCTGTGCCTAGGGGCTGCAAGGGGGTTGCTGGTGGCGGGAAGGGTGGCGGGAAGGGGGCGCACGGGAAGTCGGAGTATCAGGTGTTCGTGAAGAACCATTACGGGAGGGTGAAGAGGAGGTTGGTGGAGGAAGGGAAAGAGACGAAGTTGGGGAATGTGATGGCGGCTGTGGCGGAGGAGTATAGGAAGTGCAAAGAGGAGAAGACGGCGAGGGCGGCTAGTCCCGCTTCTGTCGACGAGCAGTGTGAGGAGGAAGTCGAGAAGGGGGTGGTGCGGGTGGAGGAGCTACTTGAGGGGTTGAATATCCAGGACGAGGATGTTTGAGGGGCCTGGTCGATTTCTGCTCTCTTGAGGCGTACTGTCGCATTCCTTTCTTTTGCGTCGGACTGGACATTTCCTTGGACCTTGGTTTACAGCATCGGCGGTGTTCGGCTTCGGATGGTATTTCTTGTACCGGTATTATGCCACTTCGACCTGGAATGCTGCTCGTCAAGTTTTTTTTTTAGGGTGATGAAGCAATGACTATGACCATCTTTCTTGAGCTACCTTGCGTGCATGTGGTGCTTCCGGATCCTGCATGGTCAATTGCGCTTGTGAGGGGTCAAGTTATTGTAGGCGCCAGATGCCTGGAGATGGTACAATAATTTGCTGTGTATTTGTTGAGCATTTTGATGGCGGTTCGGTTGAAATGATCATGTTTGGAAATGGAGGTGACCAGGCAAAGAAATAACCTATAATATAAGTACGAACGAGTACCGGGCTTCGTTTCGAACACTTGGAGCCCTTATAATTCCTGCCAAGGAGGCATGAGAGCAGAAGAGGTGGGACTCCGGCGATTTTCATTCGCAACTTGGTAAAAGTCGACGATGTTTATTAGGGGAGAAATCGAGACTTGGTTTTAATGGCTGAATACGATATTGCGAAACGAACAGACCCTAACTATTTGCACAGAAATGGGATTGTCCGTTAGGATGACTGCTTTGAATTTGACGGAAGCGCAGGACGGAGACTTTACAGCAGAGTAGTTTATGCTAGTCGGTAGTAACCTCTACCGTTTCCACAGCTTGTTCTCTTAGCTAGCATCTGTAGAAATAGGGCAACCACTGGGCACAGATGCGATAGGAGATCGGAGATGGGAAACGGGAAATAAGAGAATAAGAACGGTAAATAAGCGAATAAGAAAGGAAACTTCATATACAGAAGGGCCCGCAGATCCTTTCTACGGCGCCATGGTTCGTAGAACTCCTAATCGCGGACTCTGGCCCGGAATGTCGACGCACAGCAAACGAGGTCCCTAGCCGTGGAGATGCAATTCATTCTCCCTAACTAACCCAGACGAACCTTTTCTCTCTTCCACCCAATTTCGTCATGTAGAACAAGCTCTCTGTCCAAGGGGATGTTAAGTCTTTCTCGGAAGAGGGAGCTTTCCGATCGCCGCCGCTTGTCACGCCGCGCGAATATGTTAAGGAGACCAATCCGTTCCCTTCCTACGTCATTTTCGCCTACTAGCAGAAGCGAATAGATTTCCCCAAGAGCATCGCTTTCATACAGTGCAAGTTGAAGCACCATAAAACAGTTGTACGTTTTCAACTGTCGGAAATCCGGTAGTCGACTCCACTCGATCTCATGATAATAGTGTCTTTCAACGTCACTGTCTATCCATGTCAGCACCATTGCTGATCTAACATAGTCTTTATCACAATCAGCCAGCGATGATACCAACTCTTCAGAAATAGAAAGAAACTTTGCCTGTGTGGTGTAGCTCCACAGCCAAATGTGTTGAGTGTAGATCGATTCTAGACCGTCACAGCCTCCTTGGTGAACGAAGGACTCGAAACCTTGGATGGTTCCATCGTACCTCTCCACCCAGACTTCTGCAACATAGGAGGACACCGGGTTTCCCATGAACTCAAAGTCTCGGCCGTGCCATCCAGACCAGGACCAGCTGGGAAATCCCGGTCGACGGACGAGGTTTCTGGCTGTCCAAGCTAGTGCGCATACGAATGAATTGGAGATTGGGTCTTGTAAGACAGGATTCTGCGGAAGGGCTTCTCGTAAAATCGTGCGTTGTTGCTGATCCTTCAGTTGAGTGAGAGTGCCGGACGCGGATACATGGATAGGCTTGATGAAGAACGGCAGACCAAAGTGGTGTTTTACTGGAATTGGAGCATGCGAAAAGCGCCGTAAAATTCCCTTGAAGGCGTTGATCGCATCGGTCTGATAGCTCATCTCTCGCTCAAAGTATAACGTCATAAGCCTTCGAAGACTGCCAATGGATAACGCGGCGTCTAACCCTGTAACGGGAGGCCACCATGGCTTTCCAAACACGTAATCCCGGATATCAGTTGTTGGCCAGAACTCGATCGTTTCGCATTGTTGCATGTGGCCACATTCGAAATAAACTTGGTATGGTGTGAAATATAGCCGTCTCTTCGATAGGACGGCCTCTTGTAGCGTCCAAGCTCTTTTCCATCACGTCGACCTTTTGATGAAATTTGCCGGAGGCCGCATTATGGAGATCAGCTCTCTGTCCCCAACGGGAAGACTGTGCTGTTGAGTCATACGGTGAAAATTCACCCCGGGAAGTCTGGAAGAAGGATCTTCTACCAGTGCAATAAGTGTGATCTCGGCCCTCCCATAAATAAGATCCATCCGCCTGATTTGCTCATGCTTCAATGCTGGGTCCGTCTGTGTTATACAATATCGATCCACCCACAAGTATTTCAAACCAAGCGATTTTGTGGCCGTCAAAGCATCTTGTATGAGAGGTGGCAGGTTCATGGGATCGAGAGAAGACTCGACGGGGTCCAAGTTAGAACTCTGGTTCCCCCACACATAGCTAAGAGCAGCGTACTTCGTATCTGAACAGGCATCTCTGGGTTCCAGCGTCTCACAGTCTATCACCTGAAAGGGAACGGTAAACTCTTCAGCTGATCGTATGGTGTCACAAAGGGTATGGGAATCGCTACAATGTGAGATCCAGGAGTTAACAACACCGAAATCCACGAGTCTCGAGATTCTTCGGGTTGAGTACTGAGCATGTTGGCTGTCAGTGGGATAAACGCAAAGCATGGCCATCTCGTGTATTCTGGACGTTTTCCATATGATATCCGAGACCGAAGTCACGACAGCCAACATGGCGGGAAGCGCTCTGGGGGTTACAGGGAAAAAGAATCGATAATAAAGTTGTTTCCACGGGACGACCCAGAGTTGGAAGTTCTCTTCTCGGTCATTGGACCGTAACCGGCAAGCAGCAAAGATCCGGCATACGGGGCAAACAGAGTTTTCGTCTTCGTCCGTCAATGAACCAATACTCAGAATCAACTTTGGTTCCAAGGTGAGGGTTTGAGCAGCTGCTTCTATCGCGTCGACCACATTCCTTAGTTGTAGCTCTTGACAGCGGGAGCAATACCGGTCGTTGAGGACTAGATCCGGGGAAGAGGGCATATTGACGAAAGGGAGGGAATTTTGAGATGTCGGATTACGCGAACTATTGTTGAGAACGGGGAAGGCTGAGAGGCAGCTTCAAGCAGCTAGAAGTGGTTTGGTCACGTGTCTTACTTATATACACCACACATATGGAGTACTCGGGTAGATTATAGTGTAAACATTAACATGCAGGCCTATTTGCGCAAAAATATGACGCTATCAACCAAGACTCGTCTTCTATCTAACCAAACTCATATCCCAACGATAAATGTTTGCGTTTACAGCTACGCTCAAAGCCGTTCAATACCCTCGTATACATACTGTGGATAGCTATAGGTACACCTACCAAAACGATCAGTTTCCCAATCTGTCCCTGATCCGTCCCTCTCCAGCCACAGAACGCAGATGTAACCTCAACGTCACCTCTATCCTTCCGCCTAAATAACCCTCATCCCAATTTGCTGGTTCTCACTTCCTGGAACATTCGCTGCTCGCATCCCCTCCGTTCCCGCTCTGCGGCTGCATGGTGGCCCAAAGCGGAAATAACAAGCGAATACCTTTGGCGTGGAGTAGGAACATGGGGAGGCGAGCGAGAGGAGTGGGGATCAAGCGAGAGGCGGGTAAGGGCAGGGGGAAGCGAGCGATGGGAACGCGAAACGGTGAATTGGGTTGGGGTACGGCTGAGGATGGTTATGAATTGACGGGTATATCTCGAGGTTCGAGGTGTGAGATATTAACTTCCGTTAGTATGGAACGCCGTGATGCAGCAGAAGTGCTCGCTACGGGAACGAAGGATTTACTATTTCTTGCGAGGAGAATCAGGGACACTACGGACTTTTCCTGTGATATCTCATCTAAGCAAGAAGATTGTAAACGAGAAATCATACCAGGTAAGGGAACTCGGTGAAATGTTCACAGGCAATCAACAGAAACAAAGCATTTCCCACTTAGCAATATACGTACCCACTCATTTACCCATATCCATCCTCCACTGCATTCCCATCAACTAGCTCCCCATCCACGGCAAGTCGAAAACGCCTGCAGGGCTGAATCCAGATCCTCCATGCCTGTCCATGTTTTCTAGAAAGCTGGATCGGCAGACCAGGGACCGGGGAGGCAGGGGAAGACGAATAGGGCAAGGGAAAGCGACCTGCAAATGTACGACGGGTGGATTTATTGCAGCCCGAGACGACGTCTTCCATCCATAGCGCGGTACGCGTACTCCCTGTATCGCTCATAGATGTACCTATCATCACGCCTCAAAGCAATTATGCCTTGTGATTGCGGGAAGTGAATGAAACCGTCTCTTAATTCTGTCAATAATGAAAATGAATTCCGAGACACACCCCTTTGCAAAAGGGCCGTAGCTCTTACTAGGTATCCCGTATCGCGCGCTCGCCCAAGCAGAAAATTATGTAGTCCATCCATTATATCCGTCTCTTGAATTACGCTAACGATGCTGTGCCGTCTTTCAAGGTCGTATCCAACCCATGCTTGCTCATAAACGATGATGCAGAAGGAAAGCTGTAACCAAAGAACCGGAGTCAGAAAACCACAAGAGATGTTCCTAACCGATGCCCGCAAACGTAATTCCCAGCCTCATTCAATCATTGCCAAAGGAAAAAGAAGTATGCCCCACAGTGTTGGTCTCAGGGACACATGTCGACTGTAAGCTGAGATATGAGAACCTGATTGAAGCAGGGCAAAGGAAAGACAGAAGCTGACACCCGTCCGGGTAGCGCCCAAACTAGGGATCAGCCCCGCGACGCCACATTTGACATCTACGGCGGGAAAACGGCGTTGCTTTGACCCCCTTTTATGCATGTAATCAGAAGAATACGCCCTCGCTTTGCAGCCCTCGCCTGACGAAACAAGTTTTCATATCGGGGCGGAAGCTGAATGACACTGGCAGCAACTCTGCCATGCACATGCGAAGCTGCATAGGCTTCATCTTGCCGGACTGTTCCACACTTCGACCACCTCGTCAAACTTTGCTGTTTTGGGATTGGCGTCCCCCAGTCGACGAACACGTCGTACAGAGCGGGTGGAGCACTGGCGATCCCCTATCCTTGATACTGCCGTGGTCTGGTCTACGGCATTCGGGCCAGCTCGTTGAGAGCGTATGTGAGCGAGCGTCGTGCTTCTACCTCGTCGATGCTCAGGTGTGGTCTGTAGAAATGCGCAACGATTTGAACGGTCGCCCTGTATGCAGTATACCTGGAAGAGTCATTAGCATACGGCTTGAAAGCGGCATGATGACTTACATGAGAAGTCTAGCCCTGACTCCCTCGGTTTGCGGTGGATATTCTCCAAACCCCTGGAAAAAGGCCTCGCTGTTGTTCGTCATACCATCACTCATGAGCGGGTCTCCCCAAATGACATTGGAGAAGCCCACCAGACCGCTGATTTTCTTCGTTCTCTCATCCAGAAGGACACTATGCGGGTCGCAGATGTCGAGGGCCACCAGCCTGGGCTGCGTGACTTCATTCAACGACTGGGCGTGCTTTCCGACATAGTACCGAATGCAATCATACGGAATGGTTACCAACATGTCCTCTCCGTCCCGTAAGACGGCCTCGAGAAGGGCCAGAAAAGCGTCTCTCCAGGAAGAGTGACCCCTCTTTGCATACACCTTCTGCATAAGGCCAAACTGTTGGGAGGAGAGAGTCGTGAGAGCTCGTACATATGAACCTAACGTCCGGTCCACAGTCCGCCGTTCAGACGCAGAAATGTGTGCGCAGAGTTCTGAAAGGGGCCTTCCAGGCATAGTATTCACCATCAAAAACGGCGAGCCCAGAGAGTCGCCCTGGCTGTCGTACTTGATAACTTGTGGGACCGGGAGTTGAGTGAACTCGCGCAGGGTTTCGAGGGCCCTGTGCTCCGTCTCCAAGCCGTGCCTTTCGTGCCGCAAAAGTCGGGTGTTGTAAATCGGGGGGCATTTCAGGACCAGTGAGCTCCCATCCGCAAGTTTCGCAAGGAATACCTGGTACAATCGGCCTTTGAACCGTTCCGTTTGTTGTAAAGTGATTCGAGATGACCGGAAGACGCTGCGAATGACTGTCTGTATGCTCGAGAAATCGGGAGAGCCTCTGCAGGAAGTGGAATGGACAGAGGAAGACTCGAAGCGCGAGGGGACGGCTGGGCGAACGTCTGAGGCTCTGGGTCGATGTCGACCAAGACCCATAGTTACCACTGGATACACTGCTACTTCGAGAGGTGGAAGGTGCATTGTGGGAGGAACTTGGGGTCTTGAAAGGGTTAAGTGAGCGCAGTCTAATGGCCGATTGTAATCCTAGCGATGTGGTCAATGCCCCTGGGAACGAAAATCAGGAGTAAGCGGTTCAACAGGATGATACCAGTTCGTCCTGCGCAAGGTTTAAAGAAGGACTAATAAGTCTATATAGCCCTGAATTGGTCAGAGGAAAGGCGAGGATGCTGTTCTCATATTCGAGGAACAAAGCCCCCGAGCATCACCGAGGCATGAAGTCGTCCATCAGCCATCGGAATGGCGCCCACGTCGACATGCTCCTAGCCGCAATGCATCTCGGAGCATGTCGTGAAGAGGTTACAGGCCGCCGCCACAACCTTAGTGGGAGGGCAAAGCTTGCGGTCGGCTATGCGGACTCGCCTACCAAGTGTAAAAAGCAGGGGACAGTTCCGCGGTGACGGCCTCTAATAAACATGCGCCGCATTCGTAACCGTTCGTTAACTGAAGAATTGTGGTCACGACGGCGTCGCCAGATGTGTCATGAACAGCCGGACTCAATGTTCGTCTAACATAACCCGTTCGGGTAAGCGTATTTGCTTCGTGGTTACACTGCCCGCTGATTGGAAGTCATGGAATTTGGGAAATGGTTTCAAATGGTCTTGATATTTGACATGCGTCGGTTTAGCAAATGAGCAAATGGCATATACCCATTGGAGAAACCGACATCTTCGCCCTTCGGCTCGTCCGGCCTCAAGCCTAGACGGATGATCAACGCAAGGATCCCATACCAAGGTTCGACGCCTCAGAGTACGCCTCTCTGTCACACGACTCCTCGTTCCTTAGCGTGAGATATGAATGCGCCACATGTGGATTTTGGTAGAGATCCGGCAATCTGGAGACGAGCCACGGCAAACGAAATCCTCATGTCAAGCCGCTCCTCTGGAACCGATGTGCAGTTCTTGTAGTACAGGCTTCTCCACTGTTACCATGTACAACAAAACCTGCAGGTGAGAAACACTCTCGGAGGAGCTTCCTTTCTAGGACCGTGATGGATGGCAGGTTTGCAATTCGACTGCATGACCAGGATTAGAAACTGGGGGGTTCCAGCATAGCGGAAGAAAGCAAATGGATGTTCATCGGTGAAGGCGATCAGCCTGATTTGACCACATCGTCATCGTCTTCTCCAGCTGCATCATGGAGCTCTGCAAGGTTAAAGCGTTTCAGTTTCTCGAATTCGGGGCCGACCACGCTCATGCCGATGACGTTCTACTTTGGGTTAGCAATCACACTAATATGTAAAGTAAGACCAAGTCACATACTTTGTAAATCTCAACAAGAATAAGCAGGTCGTATCCCGAGAGGTCAACCTTGTGGCCCGGGCCAACTAAAGCAGCGACTGTTTTGATGACGTTGTCTCTCGTAAACTCTCTGTTGTTTCGAATGGATGTGCGGATGGCGAACTATATTACCAATGATCAGCCAGACAGATCCCTTCTCAATCATCAAAGTACGACCATGGCCAACGCCAGCAAGGGAGGAGAATACGAAGGGGCTCACCTTCTTGCCCGCATTGTCAGGGCCATGGAAGTGTGGGGACAGTACTGATTTGGCGACCTCGTCGAGCCCTCTGTCAGTTGCCTTTTCTATGCCGGTAATGGGTGTAAGTCTTTTGACAAAGCGACACCGCTTCTGCTCAGCGCCATCCGCAGCATCTCGACATATTTTCTCGACGAAAGAAACCGGCTCAATGGGAGGTTTGGTCTTGAAAAACAACACTGAAAGATCAGCAATACATCGTAATGAGACCACTCAGTAACTTACAGCATTGAGTATCTAGCTTGACAGACGTGAATAACGGGTCTGCAGTAGGCTTACGAATATCATTAAGCTCTTTTTGGATTTCGGCTTCGATATCACCATTCCCCTCCGAATCGTCGTTGTCAGCTGTACCGGTGGTCTGGTTCACACCGTATAGTCGTCCTGCATACTATCCACGAGGTCAATTGACGAAATAGGATGTTGCTGCTTCCCTTTGAGGCAGCATGAAGGACACGACATACTTCTTGGAATAGATCCCGCAGGTCAGCCACCGACTTTCCTTCTTTCTTCATTGAGCAGGTTGCCCAAATCCCCACATCGCCAGGCTGAATCCCACGAGCCTCGGCTGCATCTCTGCGTGGCATGTTCCATTGTTTTTTGCCTTGCTGATTGCTTTTAGCGGTTGCCTTCAATCGGCTGCAGGGCGAGAAAGATGTCGGAATCGAGCAAAGCCCCGATGCACGTTGGGGCTTGTACGAGAAAAAGTTACTTACTTTAGCCCGCTTGTTTCCCGGCTCCGCCCTATTCTCCGAATCGGCTTTTCTCTTCTTGGCCTCCGAACTCATGATCTTTGGAATTCTTCGAATATTGCGATCTGTGGAGTTGTGGAGTGTTTTGAAGAAGGAGAGCCGTCGACGAAGGAAGGTTGTTATTGGTCCAGCGCTAGTACTCTTTTGGGGTGCACAGTCTTGGCAATATATCTACAGCTCAACATCTCGGGTCAGTTTGTAGTACAATCAACTCCAATACACTGGACCTGAAGCACGCCTCAATTTCCAACCGAGGGGTTACAGTCCCCCCACCAGGTCGCCGACCTAACACACATTCCCCGTTTCGGGATCACCGGGTCTGAGACATGACGCATCGCCAATCTCTACGTAACCTCAGGTTTGAAATCAACATCACCAACTATTCATTCTTCCGACAAACCTTCTAATCCTTCCGATCATGCAGCCAGAAAAGTGAGCGCTCGGCCAGTTGAGGCCACGGACGGTCAATCGGGGACAAAGGTCCTCTAGGGCTTTGCGTGCGGCCACCCGATATTTGGGCTTCAAAGTCGGAACAGGTTCAGCTCCGCTGGATTCATGAAGCGAAAGTCAATAGCGTGGCTATTTATATTGATGAATGGGTATATCATTAGTGCGAAGGTAGGTACCTCCATGGAACGCCCGCTCCCTTACAAAAGATATGTAATGATGTAACAATGCTTCCTGTCAAATGCACATTCCAATCGTCGTCATAAAGTAAGGAAATGAAAATACATGTGAAGGAAAACCAGCCGTGTGAAAAAGTCAGCTCACTTCGTGAGCGAATACCATGCCGAAAGAACCTCGAGCCGTCTTTTCAAGAGTTGCAGATGGCCCGACTCTTGCTCTCGAAGAATGAAGAAGCTTTAACTTGCGTACTGTCCGTTGGAGCGGTGAGAGAGCTACCCAACCAGCAACGTCAGTACATGTGATGATAACAGATGAAAAAGGGTGCTTTCAAGGCTCGGATTCGGGAGCCTTATTCGCACCATCAACTTCCGCGGTAGTAGAAACCTCAGCCCCACTCGGTTCCCCATTAAGTTCACCGTTCTGGGCTTTTTCTGCCTCTCTCTGAGCGTAGATCTTCGTCTTTTGATTTTGGGCCGCCGTAAGCGAGTCGATGTAGGTGCGGAATTTAACGATTTCCCTCAAGAGATAGGAGGACTTGCGCTCCCAATTGCTCATGGCTTTTGCAGCATTGGGATGACGTGGAGAAAACTGCGCGAGGTCAGCAAGTTGTAAGCGTGCAACACGGGGAATGGAACGTACTGCGATGAGCATCGGAGCTCTCAGTTCGTTATGTCGTGCAAGTTCATCCTCAACGTTCTTTACATAGTCGGTCAATGCTCGAAGCTGATCGACCTCCATAAGATTACTAGCCATCATACTTTGCGCTGGCGGCGTCCAATCCGCAAGCACAACCTTGTCCCCAGGAAGCCTGGGTTTGATGGCCCCTGTCGCATGGTCTACCGAGCTGCGGAGGGAACTCGCCATACTAGGACGAGGTACATGGCCCTGATGAGCTGATGGCGTGCTGTCGTTGCGAATTAGAGCTGGGTTGACCACAGTCTCGCCCCAACCGTATTCGATGTTACTGACGCCTCCAACAAGAGGTTCCTTGGACAACCTTGCAGACCAGTAATTGGCGGTCGAAACGAATTCCCGGACGATATCAGGAGTTCCGACTTGGAAAAGATGGACGGCACCTGTCGGCAGGGACAACGCCCACACGTGCGGGCGGTTCTTCGAGTAGCCAGGGGGCGGCAGAGCACTTGCAATGGATTGCCGGAGGAGGAAGCAGTCCAGTGCCTCGGCGTTATCCATCCAATTTCCGCCACCGACAACGCTGCCTGCAGAAGGGCGCGATTTGTTCTTCATCCGCATCGATTTTGAGTTCATGCTGAAGGAGAAAAGGCGCATGTAGCCCTTCTCAATGACAGCAAAGCACTCGTTCCAAGTTCGGTCCTTGGCTTTCTTATCCAAAGCCTCTAGATGATGCTTGTGTTTCAGGATACCTTCCTTCGCCCATGGTGCTCCCGCAAGCTCCAACGTCTCATCCTCCAAGAGGGGCGCGACACGCGTGAAATCTTCGCTGCCCTCCATGGTCATACCCTCTTCCCGGATTATAGCCTGGCTGAGGGCATTGGCAAAACCAATGGCTTGTTGATAGTCTCCATGGGCAAAATGGGAACCGAGAGATTCCATTGACATCATAGAAGTCCCAGTCTTACCGATGGAGTACCTGCTCCACGTACTAGAGCCAGCAGGACTCCAAACGGAACCGTCTTCCAGACTGGTTCGGCTCGATGCAACAGTGGATGCGGGATACAGTCGGGGTCTTGATCGTGTCTTTGAAGCCCAGCGATTACCAACGCTCCTAAACTCGCCTTGAGACCGTCCACGATAGCTGAGATTCTCCGACGGTGCCTTGCTCAAAACGCTAGGAGTACGGCGGAGCATGCCACTGACCGAAAGATTGTTGGAAGAAGGCTGCTCATGCACACGGAGCGTAGAGGCGCCGTGCAGAGGTAGTCTCTGGTGCCTGATCGAGTTGTAGAATTCCTTGAGCACAGTCTCGATTTGGTACTCCCAGCCCTTCATGGGTCCGTTATAAGGGTTGTTAACCAGCGTGTTGGACTCGGGTGTGGCAGAGTCGCCTGAAACACCTTCCGAGCCAGTGCGAGCTGGAGGTCTTATGGACAGACGATTGCGCGCTTTTCGATTTTCCAGGGGTTCATCGGTCACGTCGGCAGAGAACGTGGTGTTCTCGGCAGCAGGAGAGTTCGGTTCCGACCTGTTCCAGGGAATGGAACCCCTTCTCGCCATAGCTGACTGAGGCCGCAAAGTTTCGTCCCCGCCGTCCTTGATGGCTTCTTCACAAACACGAACGACCGTCGGCAATGTGTTCTTGACGAACTGGTTCCGCGTCATCCGTGATTCAATGTCGGCAACGTGCAGGTCAGTGTTAAGGAGCAGGATAGAGTAGCAAATGGTATGGACGACATCTGGGATTATGGTTAGCTGAGAGGGCAGTGAACGATGAGCAAGAGATACATACCGATTGCCTTGAAGCCGTGATTGGGATTGCATTCGCACCATCGTTCTGAGAGACTCATAAGGATACGGTCAACTTGTTGGGTCTCTGCTTTCAGCACAAGCTTCCCGCAGAGGTCGCGCATGGCTGCAAGGATATTGAAGCCGGCCCAGTCGAAGAGCTCCATATATGCCTTCCTTATCCGCACGCTAGTCGCTGTGACATCGCCGAGAACAGTAGCAACCTGGGACTTCTGTACAGAGGCATCTTCGTTGTTGAAGAGACGGCGGGCACGCTCTCGATCTGCCTCGGTAGGGTCTTCCTCGTGCACGGGATGCCGCTCGATGGTAGGCGGCACAGCATCCGGCTCAGACTCACGGCTTTCAACTTGCACGAGCGGCAGGCTTGTTGCGGAGTGGAAGACATCTTGGGGCGAGGTCGCGTCGGGTGTCTCGGCAGAGGCCTCCCTCTCTTTCTCCTTCCGCGTGCCTTCCATGGGCAATGACAATGTTAAATCCAGCCTCTCCTCTGACGGTGTGGGCTCGAGCCACACCCTCTGTCCTCTTCCAGGACTCTTCCGCGTCGCTGTGGTCCCGTCCGCTACCGCCGGGGTGAGGACCCATCCGTCTTCATCTTCCAGATCTGTTGTTGAATGCGACGGTGCTGGATGCGCGCTCATTCTAGCCTTGTGCCGCTCTTCAGCAGATTTACTTTCTCTCGGAAGATCCTCGAAGCTTGGTGATGGAGGCACTGTGCGTGAGGACCGGCGTTCGCCTGACGGCGTTCCTCGACCGATGGGGTCCTCGTTGCAACTGCTACTGTCAGCAAGGAACGACGCGTCTTGTGCGTCGATGAGAGTTGATCTCCGGGTTTTCATCTTGAGCTTCAATCGTGGGCTACCCGAGCTGAGCACATCGGTGCCCTTCATATGCTCTCCTCTTGATGAGGGTGGTGTCTCATCAGTGCCACGTGATCCTGGTTTAACCGTACGCACTGTCGCATCCGCGTGTGGTTTGTAGCCGGGTGAGAAGCTGTGAGGTTGCTCCACGTCACCCGCTATCGTTTCCGCTCCGATTTGATCATTCATTGGGTCATAAAATTTCGCATTGGGACTCCCCACATCGCTGAGATATGGATTCATCACCTGGCGCAGGCTGCTGATGCCTGGGCTGGGTGCTGAAGGTGGGATCAATTCCTGTGCGGGCGGTCTAAAATCCAGTGCCATGATCGGGAGAGGCTTGTTGCTCTCCGACGTTGATTTCTTACGCCTTCTGAAAAACGAGGAATGCTTCTTCGCCAGACTTGGCGGAGCTGCTTCTTTCTGGGATGTGGCCGTCTGTGGGAGTCGAGGTAGAGCTTTAAGCTGAGAAGCAATGTGATGCGAGCCATTCGGAGTCGTCTGCGGTCGTGGCTGAGTGTATTTCGATTGCGGGTCCATTCCCCGATGATGAATCGAAGCTGGCGATGCGTCCGTGTGCGTCTTGTTAGAGTAGTTTGTATTTGAAACCTGCGCTTGGTTCTTCGAGCTCCCTCCGAACACTCTGCGGAAGAAACCTTGTTTCTCTTTGGGCGTTGCAACGGGTGTGGACGGGGCAGGCAGCGCTTGTTTTCGCGTTGCGACTGTAGGGGAGGGTGCCGGGGGTTCCTGATACGCTGGTCGGATAGGGAGGTCCGGGAAATTGCTGGCATTTACAAACTCCTGGGCCTGGAACCTCATGTTCGGTGCAGGCTGACTCTTGTTCTTGCGCAGCGTTCTGCTCGCTGTTGAGCGAATGCTATTCCTACGGCGAGGAGCGGAAGACTGGGGAGGTACGAATGTGGGCTGTGAAGGGGAGAACACGGGCGATTGTGGGACCTCCTGGACCCTCCTTGGACCCGCTGGAATTGTTGGCTCAGGTGCAGCCTCATAATCGGAATATGTGTGGTAGCCAGCCCTACTCCTGTCAAGGATGGATTCCTTCCCAGTCATGGTATTGGACCTTTCGGCAATATGGCCGTGGTCGAAGCTAGCAGAGCGCCTGCCGAAGCCAAACCGATGGGTCCCCAAAATGCCCGCGTATCCGTAGTCCATGCTCGAGGAGGTGCTCCCTTTGCTACTTTTCTGCCCTCCACTTCTTGTATGGCGCGTTTGCTGCATGTCGCTATACATGGTATTGAGCTGCTTATCTCGTATGCTTGTGTACGTTCTGAGGCTACTTTTACGGCTCATGGCGGGGGGGATATTGTTACTGCTGTTGCTTCTCCGTCCGCGCGACTGTCGGCCCGAGTATCGAGAGCTGGTTTCATCTCCTTGAGGCTCATAGTCGGACGAAATAGACGAAGCGTATGTGTGGCCACGATGACGGGTGGGGCGCGACGCCTGATAGGAATGGTCTGGTGAGAAGAAGTCGGAGTAGAGTGTGGTTGGTTCGATCGAAAACTGGTCCAGAGAGAGCAGCATGTTATCTACGACGGAGGTGCGCGCGTCAGCGTGGAGCGATAAATCGTGGGAATCGCGAGGCTCATGTTCCTCATTGTCCTCGTTGCGTATATCGGAGACGTGCTGGTCATCAACGGGGGTGGCATCGTTGTAGAATGTCTCCTGGGGCGGCAGGCGGGTATTTAGTGAAGCAGCCATTGCGCTTATAGTTGCGGGCTTCTTCTGTGTGGATTGACAATGGGAAGAAGGGGGCAGGACATGCTCCTGCTAGCCCAGAGGACGGCGGCAGAAGCCAATGGTTACCGGGCTGCGACAGCGATTGCTGATGCTCGGTGAGGGCTGGTCGAGAGCTGCCGCTGCTGTCGATGCTGTCGAAACGCTGCCGACTCTGGGGGTGGAGAACATTGGAGGAGCGCCGCTGCGCCAAACTGTCTGTGAGCGCTCAGGGGTCCGAGAAGGCTTGGCAGGGCAACATTTGGAGCCCGGGAAGGCCCGTGCGTACACGTGCTGTTCTGGGAATGGCTCCTGATCTTCCAGCTGAATTTAAATACGTTCACCTCGCCCACGCAAATGCCGACGACACACCCCTCCGATAGAGAGGCGGCGCCTCTGCGGATCCTGAAACGGCACCAAAAAAGCCAGCTCGAGGGAGACTGCTGTTAGGCGGGCCAACATGCGGAGAATGGGTCTCCGCACCCCTCCTTGGACAACGCTCTATGGGTCCGTAAACCGTATTATGTACACACCAACGCCTCTTTACTTGACCTTCCGAAACGGGAATAAACACAAAAATAGTTCGAAGAGGCGTTTGCCCAATCCCCGCTTCTCACAAAGTTTCCCGTTTTCTTGTGCTGACCCACGTCCTCACCCTCCTCCTGACTGACTTTATCGACGTAAGCAAGCAGCCGTCGAGGATATTGTACTTTGTATTCCACAAGCTGCAGGTCGCAAACGATAAACGTCTCCGCCTTAGGATTTTTCCGCTGCAAAAACCCTCATTGCGCAAGCTTGTTTTCTGCGAACAAGACGCTGATTGGGTGCATAAACGGCCCCTCTCATATGCAACTTCAGAGGATCTTCGACACTATGCGTTAAACTCTTGCGGCCAGACTCACATTTCCAATTGGTCCTACTTTACAAGTAACAGAAAACGCCACCCACCGGCAATACCTCCCTTACAGGTATCTCTACTGTCAATGTAGGGTGACTATCTCTACTTGTACTACACGTATTGTCGCAGGACAGGAGGCTTTGATTTCATGTTTCAACACGGTCCATGACGGCTCGAGCCGTAGCGTTGGGCACGGCTTAGCTCGTCTCTTGTAACTCACAGATCGAAAAAGATGTCGTTATTGGTCAGGTCTACATCGTCTGATGCCTACGAGTTGTTTATACCGGAGGAACATTGGAAACGACTCAGTCAACCAACAGACACAGATGGATTCGAGAAGCCTGGCCATGATAACCAGTCAAGTCTTGTCCCCTAAAGCCCACATCGACGGTACGTAGGCGTTCTGGTGTACCAGATACTTGTATTTGTCACGCTTTTTACTACCCCACACTTCCCGTATCTAGCCGACCTCGGGGGCATGCCAGACGTCGTACCTTGGTAATCATTCGTCATAGAAAACCCCCAAAGGCCAATTGACCAAAAGACAAACAACACAGTTTACTATTGGCTTCCGATTGTTCTCCATCTCTGCCGTTCCGTCTGCACTTTTAAGCTTTCCAAACAATGGCGACCAAAGACCAGGTAGTTTTAGCATTCGACGCCTATGGCACGCTCCTTTCCACAGAATCCATCTCCAAACAATTGGCTGAGCATTTCGGACAAGATGTAGCTGCCAGCATCGCAGCCCAATGGCGGAGGTACCAGCTGGAGTATACCTGGCGGTTGACCTGCATGAGTGAGCATACGTTCCCATCTCCTTGCCTCCAATCATGTATCATTCTATTCCAAGTGATATGCATATCCCTCCTGTGCAATGTAGCTTCACTTAAGCCAAAGAGGAGCTATCCTTACTCCGGTTTGCCTTCTCTTCCACCTAGACACGGAAATCGATGCATCTCCTACCGTCTCACTCTATCTAATTCCCCACCCCCGCAACAGAACAATACTCGCCCTTCTCCGCCGTAACCCGTCGCTCTCTCACCCACGCCCTCTCCGAAGCCGGGCGGTCCCTCTCCCCATCGCAAATCAACGCATTGATGAAATCCTACAACACGCTCTCCCTCTTCCCAGACGCCGAAGCCCTCTTCCCTGCCCTCAAAGCCTCGTCCTTCTACCCGGTGATTTTCTCAAACGGCACCAAAGACATGCTGGACGCGACATGTTCCGAGTCCGAGGAGTTCCAACCCCACGTGAGTCTGTTTAAGGAGGTGGTTCTGATCGAGGAGGTCAAGATGTTCAAGCCGGCGCCGGAAGTGTACCAGTATCTTTGCGAGAAGGTCGGTAAAGGGAAAGAGGAGGAGAGGAAAGACGTCTGGCTGATCAGTGGAAATCCGTTCGATATCACTGGTGCCAAAGTGTTTGGAATGCGGGCTTGTTGGGTGGATAGGAGTGGAAAGGGGTGGGTGGATGCTTGTATGGGAGTGGGGCAAGATGGGATGAGGCCGGATATTGTGGTGAAGGGGTTGGGAGAGGTGGCGGAGAAGATTGGACACTTTGTTCGCACGGAGGGTTAGGAAGTGCGGGGACAGCGTTGCAAATATCGAAATGGGAATGGACAATAGTTTGAGATGAACAGGCTATGTGGTATAATGTATGCGCTGAAAGAAAAAGAAAAGCAAAACCCGTTCAACGCCGATGCATGCAATGTATGCATTACGCGGCTCCCTTTTGGACTCCAGAAGGACAGAAAAGAAATCGCCCGAGGTGAAGAAAAAGGCGCACATGATAACCGCTGATAACGCCCTCTCCCTTCTCCATCCTCTTCAAGTCGGCCTCCTAAAAGGATGTGCCTCCGTATTTAATACCCATTCATCGAGACTCACCACGTTCTCTTCACTAAACAGCAAATAGAAATACTTCAACGTCTCCGCCAGCCAGAAACTCTCCATCTCATCTCGCAGCACCGGTTCCTTCTTAGTCACATCGTCAATCGCGCTGTTGCCGAAGGTGGTTGCGGTGGCGGTCTCGATGGCCAGGAACATGCGCCAGCCTACGCGGCGCCAGTGGGGTGAGCCGGTTATGCGGTACATGTACCAGACCGATTCGATGGCTTCGGGCCTGCGGGGATGGACGTTAGAGATGTGTTTGTTGGGAAGGGAGAGAGAAAGGGGGCTTACCGGAGGATGTAGTTCCTGGCGGGAAAGGAGACGACGCCTTTAGGGAGGCGATCCTGTTTGATGCGGTTTTTGACGTAGTCTTCATGGCTTGTGGGTGGGGTGGGGGAGTAAACGAAGGGGAATTCCGGCATCGTGGGAGTGGAACGTTCGGCGCTTGGTTCTATTCCCGGTCCTTGTAGTGCGGGTTGGACTGGTGTTGGTGGATAAGGTCCTGCGCCTTCACGGCCTAGAAGAAAGGCGTCGCCGTCTTCGATAACGACTTTTCGGTCTAGAGGACCTTGAAAGCTTGGTATGGCCTTGGGTCTGCTTCGGTCGATTTTCAGCTGTCTCTTTTGTGCTCGGTGCTGCTTATCCGCACCATCACCAGCGGCAACGGATGTAGCCGTTGCGGTGGCTTCAACTCTGGTATTTGCGGCGCTCGGAGTAGGGGGTGCAGTCATAGCCGCGAGCTGAGACTTGTACCATGCTGAGGCGGATATCATATCCTCCTCATATCTGTCCATTTGCAACTTATAAGTGTCCAGTCGGTCCTGCGCATAGGGATCAACCTCTTCCCAGTATCTCGTCTCGTTCCATTTACAATCGTGTACATCTTCACATGGTGTGGTAATGTACGCTTCTGGCATGATTCCAGTAGCCGTCATGTCGTAAGACCAGACACATCCTTCCGTTAGCTTTTCAGCTATTTCCAGATCCTCGGGACGGTCGTAGATCTTAGCTCCCATGCCAAACATACCACCGGCAAAGCATGTGAGATGCGCATATTCCGCTTCCAGTCGAGATTTCTTGCCTTTTTGAGGTGGTACGTGCAACTTTCCGGAGAAGAGAATATCGGCCTCGTCAGGAACCATAGGCCTAAAAATCAGATTCTTCTTGACAACGTCTGCTGACGCCTCGTACATGGTGCGGTATTTGTCGACGAGGCCGCCGAGCAGAAGCCACTCCTTGGGAAGATACTCGTAGGTTGAGTCAGACATGCCGCCCAGGGTGTACTCTTCATAGCCAGATCCCGCTGCAGACAGGAACGGTTGATCTTCACATTCAGGAACCGTTGGGGTCGGAGAAGGAGTGTCACTTGAAACGGTGGCGGTCGACGTTGGGTGATCCTTCTCGTAGATAGCCTGTACATTACCAAGTTGTCGTTTACGCAACCCGTGTGGAGGTGGCTCTGGCTTCGGGGAGGCCGTTTCCACAACAAACACGATTGGATCCGGCAAATCCAACGGCTTGTATTTCTTCCCATTGGGGGACAATTCGGCTTCCCCGATAGCTGTAGGCTCCTTTTCCACTAACGCCGAGCTTCCCGCAACAAACACGATGGGGTCTGGTAGATCTAGCGGCCTATACTTTTTCCCATTCGGAGACAATGCTTCCGTTGTAGCTGTAGGCTCATTTTCCACTATGGCCGAGCTTCCCGCAATGAACACAACGGGGTCTGGCAGATCTAGCGGCTGATATTTCTTACCATTCGGAGACAATGCCTCCGCTGTAGCAGTCTGTTGTTCCACCACCACTGCTGCCGGTTGTGGTGACGAATGATCAACAAGTTTGCAGCCGGAAATGTCGATATTCACTGGCCACATGCCCGGCAACCTTGTTCTGTTTTGGAACTCTTCCAGGTTGTCCGTAATCCGGGCGACGGCATCGTAGTACTTTGGGTCTCCTGTGAGCTGAGACAGGCGCGTGAACTCCATGGACAGAGACCCTATTTCCGCAAGAACAGCGGAGGTGCCTGCACGGAGAGGTTCCGAGGCTAACCTCCAGTTTGGCTTCCAGTGATAGTACGTCTCCGGCATCCTGTTGGGAGTGTCGAAAGCACTTATGAGAACTTCCGCCAGTTCAACGGCTTTCTGCAGCAAATTCTTATATTTGGCACCGCTAATATCG